>PVKS010017401.1:0-42108 GCA_004027875.1 Aplodontia rufa
TCTTTGTGTATTCATTTTCAAACCATTTGAAGCCGCAGTTGAACTTTTAAGACATTCTGATTTCTATTCCTTTGTAAACTACTCTGTACCAAAACTAGAAGTTCTAAGGTCTTATTTTTAACACTGATATTTTGACATGTAATTATGCCATGCCTTCAGGGAATTCCTTCTTTCTTTTATTTTTTATTTTTTGTGTTATACTAGGCACTAAGCAGAGACTTTTTAATCTGAGGACTCATGCATTTCATTTTCAGTAAATAACATATAAACCTGTGTGTGTGTGTGTGTGTGTGTGTATGTCTTCCCTGATTTTTGTATCTTTTCAATCTCTTAATCTTAAAAATACGATATTTCATTTAATTTAACCATTAATTTTCTTTACTCCTATTTTTCAATTTCATGTTCTTGCTGTTTTATTTTATGGAAATTTTCTTAATTTCATTTTCTATTCCTTCTATTCAAGTTATTATTTCAGTTTCTGTAGGTTTAATTTCTAAGAACTCCTCTTCTGATTTTTTTTATACAGTCTTAGTTATTCTCTTTTTTGGGTTTAATATACTATTTTTATTTTTAGGAAGCATTAATTATAGTTTTGAATATCTTCATTTTTTTAAAATTGGCTTTATTTTCTTCAAATTCTTTCCCGTTGGTGATTTGGGTTTTGCTTTGGGCTGGTTTTTTGATCCTTGGATTTGAACCCAGGGATGCTTTACTATTATATTTTGAGATAAGATCTTGCTAAGTTGCTGAAGCCCTCACTAAGTTGCTGAGACTGGTCTCAGACATAGGCTCCTCCTGCCTCAGGCTACTGAAACCAGTGACTTTCAGAAGTGCACTTCATGCCCCACTGGGTTTTGTTGCGTTTGTTTTTTGTTCTTCCTGTTGTGAGCTTCACTCATGCATCAGTTGATGCTAGGCTATTTCAAATCAGTTTGAAAGTGCCACATGGGGTGGGGATGGGAGTTGGAGTAGAAAGGGTGAGAGGGCTTCTTATTAATAAGTTCACTGAACTGCATTTACAGTGTGCTCCTCTCACTGTGGACTACCAAATGCTGTATGTGCAGTACTCTCTCAGTGCTTTTCAGTTTCTCCAGTCATTGACAGAGGGCGATATCTGCTGATTGGCAATATTATAAAAGCAGAGTGGGGGAAATGTTGGCCTCCCCATCTCCTATGTGTGACATGCTTTCTGATGCTCACCATCTCCTTTCTTCCTCAGGATGAATGGGCCTGCTTATCCTATGAGTCTCTAACTGCTCTATGCTAAGTCGGTGTATTTTATGTGAATTCTGTATGCACTGAATTTCATGAAATCTTACATTGCTATGGTCACTTTCATCATTCTCTTGGTCTTAATGAATGAATTCTTTTTGCCTGTTAGTTTTCATTCCTTGTTATAAATTTTCTGGGGTTAAGAGAAAGGGAGGAGATCTGCCTGGTTTAATTGGAATTCATATTATAGTCCAAGCAAATACTCAGAGACATTTTTTATAGGTCTATTTAACTCAAATATTATTATGGATGATGATGATGTGTTTCCATAGGTTTGATGGATAAAAGAATTTCCTGAGTTTCTCAGAAATAAACATGTACAGTACCAATGAGTAATCAGCCTTCCATCCTTTGTGACCATATTTTGAGTATCATTTTATAACTTATTGGCACCTACACCACAGGAAAAGAAGAAAACTCAAATCTGTCCATTTTAATACATGCTAAGAAGTTTCAGTTAGAGGTTTGATTGAGGAGGAATTGGAAATTATTGGCTAAAATGATGCTTTGGGATTATCTGCAGATTTCATTACTCATGTTATATCTATTCTACTCTTACTGTAGGTGATTGGCTGTAGTTTAAGTGGGAGTATAGCCTGAACTACAGTTGCAGCTCATCTGGGTTTCATCAAAACTGGATCCCAGTTGGGCCACAACTGGCCTTTGAAACAATTTATGTCCAAGTGCTACCCAGAGTCTTTGGGGATTTGCCTGACGTCTGAGACAGTTGCTATAGAAACTGTTCCACTCCTTTCTTCTTTACTGAAAACTTAACAAATTGAAGTTAGCCAGAACTGAAAATAACAATGAAGAACTAATTGTAAAGAAGCAGAATTTTGATAATAGTTGGATTTGTAGACATTTGTACATATATCAGTATGGATCATTTATTTCAAATGGAATTGCTTGGACAATTTATTTTAATCTACACCACAAAAGTTGAAAATCTAACCCTCAAGTTTTTAAGGACTTTTATTCTACTTATTCTAAGTATGTGATCACAACTTCCCTTGAACCTTCTTTGTTAAGATCAGCTTTGCTTTGTTTCAAAATTTCTGAAGTTAGAAAATAATGAGAGCAAATTATGAAATTACTTTCAGTCAGAAGGGCGTAGGAGTTCAGATGACATTTCCTAACATTTTGCATTCTAAGTATCACTTTTTCAGGCATGATTAAAAATTCCAGAAAAAATATGAAATTGTATTCAGAAAACCATTTTATTGAATAAGATGAACTGACATGATTTGAACTAACTTCCAAGCTAAATAGTCATATTACTAAGCTTTGATTATTTTGTGAGAAATTGTTCAGTGTAAATATGTATAAAAATAATAATGGTGATGACATCTAAATGGTTGTTCTTTTAATACCTTTAAGAAACTTTGCTCCTTGTGATATTAAATACTCCTTGGATATTAATTAAAAAGCTGTAGTAAGGAAGTACGGAAATAAGAAGGTGAATAAAATAAAAGCATGTATAATCTTAAGAGTCACAGGAAGTCTAGGATTTAGTTGAGCAACTAAATAGAAAAATCAGTTGCAGCTTTATAATTGCTTAACTAATACTTAATTTTCCCTGTTAAGCAGTCAAGAAGACTTTGTATAGCAATATCTACTAGAAGGCTCCCATTTGGCCATATATTTGGCTGGGAAGGAAATAATGATACCCAAATGATTGACAATTTATGTTTTTATTTCAAGACAGTATGTAAAACAAGCATCCTTCTATCCATTATATGGATTTCATTTAATTTCTAAACTGACAGATGACTATGTTGCTGGAATTTATAATTAAATGGAGGGTACATATGTTGAAGTGTCCATTTAGATGAAACTGCATCATGTAGTTTCATCAACTGAATGCTCAAATGCTTAAATTTCATCTGAACCCCTGATACATCTAACTCAATTTAAATTTTCATACCCCAGCTTAAAATCACTTCCACAAAAATCCCTTCATATTTTGCAATATTCATCACATTTATGTTAGTTTTTTCATGCCTAAGTTTTGTTAATTGCAGTCTCTAAGAAGTTGGGAATTGAGATTCTCTTTGTATTCACAGTTTTATTCATTAGTAGTTGCTCAGCATGTTTATTGTTTGATTAGTAATGCTTCCATTTAAATGTCATGTTTTATTTAATTACTTTTATGCTTTCTTGCTGCTTCCAATAAAATATGAGATTAGTGTGCTGCACAGTGACTTTGACTTCTTCTCATAGACTTTGAGTTGTGAAAAATAAGTATGATAGTATCAAAAACTTCTGCAATCGTTGCTCTCAATATGTTGTATGATTTGTTTTAAAAGTCCTTAACTGTAATTGAGCATAAAGTATACCCAAGAAGCAGTGCAATTAAAAAAAGAAAGGGGTGCAGAAACATTGGCTTGTGTATCAGAGGACATAATTACAACCTTGTTTACACACCAGTTCATTTGTTTCACCAAAAAAACAAAATTAGAACTAGAATAGGTTTTGAAGAGATCATTCTGAATGATTCATTTAAGTATAAATATAAAAGAAATGTGGAGAGAAAGGCAAAATGATTTGTCCCAAATCACATAGCTAAAAGAAATCGCAGGTACAGAAATCAATTTTTAAACCCAAGTGAGATAGTTTTTCTACTGCAAACATGTGGTACTCATTTCAGATATTTTCCAAATTCAAAAATGTATTCTTTTGAAAGATTTTGCCCTAAGCAAAAGATAAATTATGGCATTCACATCTATGAATGAAGTAAATCTTTACCTTTACAGCCTGGTTAACTTAGTGCAAAGGTATCCAACAAAAATATGAACCTAATGTCACTCATTTAACAACAAAATGATACTGTCAGCGTTTTGATTAATGTCTATTTTGAATCAAGAGACCATTGTGTTATAGTAATATTCTAGACCGATTGCTAGTCTAGACTCTGATTGTTAGACAGAGGTGCCTTCTAAATTAAGTCCTTTCATATCCCACAGGCTGAGTTCATGCACATCTGAGATGTGTTAGTTGAAATTCCACACAATCCTCAATTGCCAAGTTTGGATGGAATGATCATAGTACTAAAAGTAAGGAAACTTAAGAAAAATTAACATTAAAAACTGAGTTTTACAGAATTAGTGGGGAATGAAGAGCACCTAGCATTCTGCATGCATAGATTAAAACATAAAGCTGATCTGTTATTATGTCCAGGGAGGAACTAACAAGTTGGAGGAGAGTATCAAGATTGAACTGATTACAACTAATTCAGAAATATTCTCTGAACACTTTTCTGTGGGGGACACAAAACCATGAGATGTGATTCCTTGCTGGCATTTTGAAGTATCTGACAGCTTAACTGAAACATGTATTCTTGTCACCATTTCACCAGTTCAACTTTCATTTCCTGACTATTTAGAGTCTTCCATGTTTTATGATAAATTATTGGAGTAAAAAAAAAAGTAGTTGCCCTGCAACCAAAAGTATGCCATCTTGGGGGCAATGAGGTAAAAGTTTCAATAAAATATGGTAAGTGCTAAGATGGCAGAGAGCCCACATCTCAGTAGTAACTTAAGCTTCCTAGAACTCCTGGGAGAAGGATACAGGGATTTAATTTATTTAATTATGGTGATAAATATAGACAAATAACCTAATATAAAGCTGGCTAAAATATATAATTAGGGAGTTACTTCAGACCAAGCTAAACTATTCAGCAAAAATATGAAAGTTTGCTAAAGCTTTCTAGTGAAGAAATTCCATGCACAGAAGGAATCTTTCATCAGATTGGTAAAACTTAAACAGAGGGAACTGAATCAGCATTTTTTTAGGGTGCCAGGAAGTGCACCATTTGAATTCCATAGATCAAGGGACTTCAAATAGATATTAATTCAGGAAAAATAATCAAGAAATATCTATTAAAACAAAAATGCACATACTTTAATGAAATGACAATTAACTAACAAAACAAATAAACAAGGATAGAAATAAAAACTTTTCCATGGATTCCAAAATGTCCATCAGTTTTGAAGAATTATGTAATTTAACTTTAATCCATATTATTAAATATTATGTTTTGATTACAACTGCCAGTCAGATCTATGTAATTGTCTAGAGGCTTTTTTGTGATAATTGATTTTTTAAAAATTAAGTTTTCATAAACAATGCTCATATTTTGTTCTATATGTGTTACTGTATTTTAAAATCAGTGACATAAAACTCAATTTGTCTGATATAGAGTTGTATATATTTTCATCAATGTGATTAAGGATGGGGAAAAATCACGGGTATATAAATCATACACAATAAAATGTTTCAATTGCATTTATCTCATTATTTTAGAGCATTTCTTCACATTTTCTTATAGTTAATATTTTCAAATAAAATCAATATATATTCACCTGTATTCAGTATCTAAGAAAATACATGATGGGAAAATTTAATTATTATCTCTATATTAACTGTGTTTCCCTTGCCCCAGGTTTCCAAACCTATAAATATATATGCTAAACTATTGACATTTAAAAATGTCCAAAGGCCTTGAATAATTACAATAAATTACTATTTTCTAATAGACATATGCAAGTCAGCATCATTTTTGAACATTCTTTGCACATTCTTGCAGCTACCAGATTTTGTGGATCATAAAGACACATATCAAGGTCTGTGAAAAAGCTGACTGAAGAGAAAGTGGAAATGGGTTTTAATCAGTTCTAATTTGTTTATCTTCTGCCTCCCATCCACTTCTACAGATTTTGAATAAGTTGATATTATTGCTATTAAAATTAAGATTTTTAATAAAAAATAAAAGTATTTTTTTACATTTGCTAATTAACTTGATATCTTTCATCCTGCCTACCAATGCATAGGTGGGGTAAGTAGTATTTTCTCAATTCACAAATGACTTGCCATACTTTATACACCAAATATAAGAAACGTAATTAACACTTAGAAGGAGACCCTGAGATACTTGCAACATTCAAAGCACAACTGTGAGAAAGCTACTCCAACTCCTTTAAGAAGATATTCTGTCAAAAAAACTGCAGTGCTGCTAACTGGCTCTGAACAAGCAATTATGCCAGTCCATTGCAAGGGCACTGTGGGTAAAATAGCTAAGAAGATGCTTTGCAGCAAGGCCTGGCACAGATGTTCGAATGTTGATTATGTTTCAGTTAGAAACATAAAAAAATATGTACTTTAATTATAGACACGGAAATAATTATTTCTCTGCCTCATCCATCACCCTGCATGCCAACGCTGAGATTTTTGTAACTAGTGCTTTGTCCAACGCAGTTGTAAACAGACATTCCAAATTTTTCTAGAACAAAATTACTGCTTGTATATAATTTGCTGCAAGAAACACATAAATGAACATTTCCAAATATACATTAAAATTAGGCCTCATCTCATTGGTCAACCTGAAAAATTTTCATAGAACAAGGCAAGATGTTTTTCACAATATGACTAACCTATAAAATACATGCTAAACTGTTAACATTTAAAAATGTCCAAAGGCTGTGAATAATTACAACAAATTATTTTCTAATAGACATAAATGCAAGTCAACATCACTTTTGAATATTCTTTGCACATTCTTGCAACTACTAGATTTTGTGGATCATAAAGACACATATTAAGGTCTGTGAGAAAGTTGGCTGAAGAGAAATTGGAACTGGGTTGTAATCAATTCTAATTTGTGTGTCTTCTGCCTCCCAATTAAATAAACAACTGGGAAATGCCTCTATTTTCAGAACAAAGGTGCTTCTCTCAAGTTTTTTTTTGCGTAGTTTTATCTACTCAGGTGATTAAATTGGACCCAGGGATTTTACTAAGAAATAACTGTGCAATGTAGTGATGAATTTCTTTTTCTCTTTTCCTTTCCCTCTGTTTCTTTTATTTTCTTCTTTCCTTTCCTTTTTTTAAATTCAGACATTCAATATGAATGAAATGTTTTTAAAAATGCATGAAATGAGCCATAATGTATAACACCCTATTTTGAATCATAAATATCATGCCAATTGTGCATTCTACTTTCCCATTTTACCTTCCAAATAAGCAATGATAATTAGACAGAATTTAGCATTTATCATGCTTATCTTCACAGTTGCAGTTGCACTGAAGGTGACTAAGAATGGCAGGAAGAGTCTTGTGGTTTATTATTGTTATTATTATTATTAATTATTATTATTTAAATAACTGAAAATAAAGGGAAAAAATAATTGATTTTCCCTTGCTTGTTGAGTGGGTAGAGGTAGACAAGCAGATTTGTAGTGAGGTCATCAGTCACAATTGGATGGTAATTTGAAAATGGATTAGCTTAGAAGTAGCAATTTCTGCTCCATGGGTTTCAGTGAAAAAGTCTGCCTAATTCTGTAAGAGACCTCATAAACTGGCAGAGATCAATGCCTACCTAATGTGCCATTATGCCCTGGGCACACTTCAGTGATTACAGCACAGCTGTGGCTGGGTTTTGCTTGATATTTCTTTAGCATTTGCACCATGGGTGCTCCACATGATTATTTGGCCCAAAGGAGTAAACTCCTTAGAGAATTAAATGGACAGGGGCTTTTCTTCCTAAGCTTTTCACATTTGAACTGAGGAAGGGCCAGGGAGGGATGTCAGTAGTGTAAACCCAGTGACAAAGGCTAAGCAACTTAGGCAAAGGAAATCACCTTTTCTTCTATATCAGGATAGCACTTTCTTAGTTTTAAAAATTTAGGTCATAAGACTATCTGCTTTCATAGCTTAAAACAGCATGGTGGCACAAATTCCAAATTGGAAATGTACAATGTATTAAAGATTAGGGTTTCATAGTAAAATTTTTAAAAAATATTTTAGTATCTCTTACAGGCCATGCAAATTTTAGGACAATGAATAATAAAAAATAATTTAGTCAAATGAATTTAAAATAAAATTTGATAATCCTTATGTACTTTAGCACTTGAGCAGCCTTACATCCTAGACTTCTACACTGGTTTCTTGCAATAGCAATGAATAAATTATTAAGGGTTAGGAAATAATGTGAAACATAAGTCAGTATGGTGTAAATAAATAATACGTTTTACTTTATACTTTAGACAAAGTAATTTTTCAGGTATTACTTATCTGAAAATGTCCATCTTATAGCTCATTAAATATGATATATAATGAGATACTATATGCAGTGTTCTGCAGTAATGCAATGCACAGAAAGAAATTTATTGAGAATAATTTATCATTGAGTCCTTGGCACTAATCTGAATAATATCAAGTTTTTGATTTTAACTATCTGAAGTCCTTTTTTATTTTTGTAAAGTAAATGCTATGTTTTTAATTAATAACCAAAATTATCAGCCCAATCAGGTATCATTGAGATATGTGACCTATTCCAGGTAAAAGAAATACAATACAATAATTAGACATAATACTAATGCGATTTGGGAGCCAAATACCTGACAAGAACAACTTTGAAGAAGAAAAGTTTATTTGGGACTCACAGTTACAGAATTGCAGGCATGGTCAGCCAATTCCATTGCTGTGGGCCCAGGACTAGGCAGAACACAATGGCAGAAAAGTGTGACAGAGGAAAGCTGCTCCCCTCATGGCAGCCAGGAAGCAGAGAGAATGAAGAGTCAGGAACAAGATTTAATTCCCAGGGGAATGTCCCCAGTGGCTACTTCCTCCAGCCATGCCCCATCCACCTGCAGTTACTGCCCGACAATCTATTCAAATTGTTATTCCATCAGATGGATTAATTCACATATGTGATTATACCTCTCTTTACCTAAAAGTTCCACCTCTGAACCTTTTTGCATTCAGGATCCTGCCTTCAAAACAAGGGTTTTCAGGGAACATCTGTAGATCTAGATTCGCCAAGGACACAGACTTGCTCTTTGACTTTCTAGTATTTCACTGAGTTAATTTTTTAAGTGGATTCATTACACTAAATCTCTCATGAACTATTTTTAAATGATAGAAATTACTTCATAACTATCTCTTATTTAGGTATATTTAGTGGTCTAATACTTTATTCATATAAAAGTTCAATATTCTTACATTTTCGTTACCTTATCTTTAACTTAAATATTATGTATATCATAGTGTGTATATATATATATATATATATATTTCATGAGCTTAATCATATTAAGTAATCAAGCTATATTCAGTCCTATACTGTGCTATAGGAATTTTCTATCCAAGGCAAAACACAAATGTACAGCTGATTTTGCAGATATTAAGGGAACTCTCTTGTGAACAAAGCGCTTGAGACCTTGAGTAGTTTGCTTATACAGTGTCATGCTGGACAGAACACCAGAGGTGATAGTTCTTCTAATTTTGCTTCCATATAACTATAATCTGGAAACAAAAAACTTATCTGAGCTCACCTATCAAGGTAATTAAATATATAAGCAGGGATTAAAGTTTTGAAAGTATAGAAATTTAGTAAATAAGATAACATTTTGCATTGAGGCTTAAGAGCTTCTGTTAGAATAGTAGGACTAAATCTGCTTATGACCCTTGTTATCAACAACTGAAAAATCTATACCATTTCCTACATGGTTTGAATATTATGAAATGTATACAGGTATCAAACATCACTGCTTCTCCATGAATATGTACGATTTATGAGTTAAAGCATAAAAGAATGATAACTGGACATGGCAGTTCTTGCCATCTAGTCTTCCGATTAGAAAGAATTTTAAATGGCATGTTCTTTATAAATGATTGCAAAATGGAAAGCAAATACTTCACATTCAAACCAAATGACATTTTCTGAAAAATAACCTTATAATGCAGCTAAAGTTTTCTAAATATAGTGAACCATAGATTTTCAGAAACAAGTAGGATAGGAAAGTGCAGGAAAGAATGTAAGGTGAAACCCAGAGGAAGAGACAGTTTGGGGATGATATATTATTAGAATGGGTTTCAAAACACATCCTGTGATTGGAGATGGGATTAAGAGAATGGGAAAAGAAAGGTAGAAAGGAAGGAAGGAAGGAGGAGTGGGTGACCTATTGAGAAACCAAAATGAATGGCAGTTTTCAGCTTTAGAAATGTATTCTGCTATCTGGGCGTGGTAGTGCACACCTGTAATCCCAGTCCTGGGAGTCTAAAACAGCAAGATTACAAGTTTGAAGCAAACTTGGGCAACTTAGTGTAGACTGTCTCAAAATAAAATGGTTATGATAATTAGGTTGATTGCAGTAATCATTTCTTAATGTATATCATATCTTGTTGGTATATATCTTAAATGTATTTAATCTTATATCTATTATGCATTGATAAAGCTGGAAAAAATTCACATTGAAACAACAACAAAAATGCTATGATTCTGGCTTTAGATTTGAAATGAAAGATTGAGAGAACATGTTAAGTTTGGTTTATTCATAATAAAGTAAAGCAATGTAAGCTTTGAGTTTTTATTGAGATTTAAAAAAAATCTTGATTATTGTAACAAATGTGATGGAGCAGAAACTACAACAAAGCTTGATATATAGTTAGCATCAGTCATCTTTGTAAGCTAAATTATTGTGCTTATTTCTCTAAGTATTGAGTTAAGAACAATATACTTAAGAACATCCTTACTTTGCATATGTATGTTATAAAATTAAACATATTTTCTAAACATTACATAAGTGTTGGATACAAAATTTAAACTGTTTCTTTTAAATATTAAATACTGATTACTGGTGGTATGAAATCATCAGATCTTAATATATCTGATTATACATTATTATTGCATACTTAGATGGTATAAATATAGTTCCTTGAAATGAAAAAAAAATTGAAACATATAAAACATAGCCAGGACCTAAAATAGTAGAACATCGTATTAAAGAATGATTTGGAAGAGAGTTTCCTACCTTTGAATTCTGACTACTTTTTCTACTATTTCTAGAAACTTTTGCTTGATTTCTCTAAGCTTTGTATAAAATGGGAAGAAATGATAATTCTTGTATTACAGAGATAGTGTGAGAATATTTCAAATAAGCTATTAATATAGTTTATATTCAAGAAATGTTAGCTCTCATTACCTATTAAAATAAGAATCCTATCAATGTAAAGGTAGTGATTTGCTTTGATTGCTGTGAAACACTGCTTCCTTTTTTCTTTTCTAGAGACTCGTATTTGCTATTTATTGTTTATCAGAGTCTGTTAGTTTAGATAAAACTCTTTGGGCAATTCTTGAAATCACTTTTTAAAGCAAAAGGTATTACATGGTCAAAATTAAACTCTAACCCCATGCTTTCCTTTTCCTGTGCTGCTCTCTATCTGTCCTACATTCCTTCTCTGTCTGGCACTGAATTCAATGAGAACTCAAGATGTGAATGAAAGAGTTTGATTTGGATGAATGTCAAACCAAAGCCACTGCTGCTATATCAAGCTGCCTCATATTTATTTTCTTTATGATAAAGTAAAAGATTCACTGGTATGCATTTTTTTAAAAGCTAAAATGTGGAAAAGGGATGACCTAAATTTTTTTTTTAGAAAATTTATCCATGGAATTTGAGGCCTTATGTTTTTGCTAATATAAACAACCATTTTTATTTCTTTCCCAACAAATAATTTGTTACTAAAAAAATCCCATTATGAGTAACAAGAAGCATCTTGTCAAAGAGAAAAATTAAGTCATTCAATGAAACTCTCAGAAAATTAAAAATCAATGAAGATTTTTATGTTAGCATTTACATTAGTCACTTAAAATTATTGGTATAATCAGTATTCACATCTTAATAATTACTTAAAATATAATAATTTTCCTGTTAAATACATTGCATTAGAAGTTATTAATTTCTATTGCAATTATTACAGGATTTAGGAAATCAATAGTGTGTATGAGTTTGTGTGCAGGGGTATATGCACATACATTTTTTTCTTAGATACTTGGGTGACACCTGTATTGCTTTCATTTCCAGGAAAAGTCTTTAGTGGAGCATAGAGCCAGAATTCTTTACATTTGTCTGTGTTTAATGTCTTCCCACAGGTTTTCAGGCACCTGCTATATTATCTTCAGTACTTAAGCGGTAAAGAAAGTAGACTCATTCCAGAGGGAAATTTGATTTTCTTCTCTGAAACAATCTGGGAATTGTAGATAAACAGTATAAGTAAAGTGGGAGAAAAAATTTTCAGGCTACTGCTACTATAATCCAAATAACAAAATAAGCTTTTGTTACTTTGTCAAAAACGAAGAAAAAATAGGAGAGTACAAGAGAATAACAGAGGGGCTAGAGTGGTGGCTTGGCGGTTACGGCGTTTGCTCATTTGCTCGGTATGCACAAGTACACAGGTACAAACCCCAGCACCCAGGTACACAACTAAGTGTCAGAGCAATGAAAGCCATGTGAAAAACTCAATTGATTCTCTCTGTCTCTCTCTCTTTCTCTCTCTCTCACTGTCCTTCTCTCTTTAAAAAAAGAGAGCGCTAGAGAGAGAGAGAAAATAACAGAATATGCCCTGCCAAGCACACATTGTGACCTGCTGTTTCCCTGTTGGTGTCCACATGGCTTATATTTTCATCTAATTGCAAGAAAACACAAACATTGGCAAAGGCTGTGCTGGATGTTTGGTGACCCCACTGTGTTAAACAGGACTTGAATTTGTGTGCCTAAAGAAAACCTCTGTATGATATGTTTGTTTGGCTTTTATTCCCAGAAACTTAATAGGCCTGTCAAAAAAGAAACAGCACCAAGAAAATTGGGAAAGAGTTTTGATAGATTAAAAAAAATTCTGCTTCTTCATGAATTTTATTATCAATAACTGGAACAATGATTTGCTTCATAGGACACAATGTCTAACTGGGATTGAGCATTGTACTTAAATTGCTAAAAACTCTTTTTAGACAGGAATACTTGAATTTGTAGGCAAGTTTTCTTTTAGTTTTTGATGAATGGAAGGAAATACATTTTACTGTCCTCTATTTGGGCATCTACCTAGCCTCATCTACTCTTACTCCAAAATTTTGTTAGAAAAGTGTGTTAGTTCTTAGTTGCTATGATCTGAAGACCTGAGAAGAACAATTGAGAGGAGAAAGTTTATTTTTGTTTCCCAGTTTCAAGGTTCAGTTCGTCTTGGCTCAATTCCTTCACTCTGGTTCTCAGATGAAGCAGAACATCATGGCAGAAGGGTAGAACAAGGGAAACTTATGGCATCTGGGAAGCAGAAAGAGAATGAGAAGAATGAGCTGGGGATAGATATAGTCCAGGACACGCCTCCAGTGACCAATATCTTCCAGCCACACCATACCTTCCTACAGTTACCACTCAGTAATTCATTTAAATTATTAAGGTGGATTTATCTACTGATAAGGTTATAGCTTCATAATCTAACCATTTCATCTCTGAACAGTCCTGCGTTGCCTAACACATGAGCTTTTAGGGGACACCTTGTATCCAAACCATAAGAGAAAGTTCAATGTCTTAGTACAATGACAGCCAGAATAAATTTAGAGTTATGTTTCCTGTTGAGTTTATGTTTTAGTATCTTAGAATCTACTTTTAAAATCACTCTTGAGTCATAACAGTTGAAATTGAAGGAGAACGTAATTCTTAGGATATGATAAGAGAAACTGGCTTTTGACAATCATGAGAACTAGGTTGAGCATTTTCTTAGTAGAGGATTCTTTTACTGTTCCTAATAACCAGTGTCAGACAGAAGGTTAGAGCAAAGGCTTGCTCAGAGACACATTCACACACTGTTTGCTTTAGAAGAGAATGTAGATACTCAAATTTCACTTAATTTTAAATTAAGCTATAAATAACTCATCTGAGTTCCTTGTATCATGTAACTATCTGAATTTACAGAGGAAAAAAGTGAGGCTCATTTTCAGAGCTGATATTAATTTAAATATCATTTTAATATTTTATATGAACTTTTGCATTCATTGCTTCCCCAATCTGTGAGAGTTTGTGATGTTAGAGCCAGAACTTTCACAAACAGATACATCTTGAGTAATTGATTGTGTACTATCTAGGGAAAGCAATTAGGAAATAAACTTGCTGCTTTATCATTAAGAATTTTAAGATGTGTTTACAAGATAAAATAAAGTGACATTTAAAAAAATTCTCACTAGAATTTTTTTGAAGCTGTCTTGCATTTTGCAAAATCAAACTTGCACCAGTGCATCAATGACGTGGCCAGTATTTCCCCTTAGATGAGTAAATCCAAGTCTTTTATTAGTCTAGTTGACTTTTAGGAATTTGTTTTGCTATGTGAGTTATGGGGAAAAACCATATATATTCAACAAACAGCTAGTCTGGTACTTGTTTCTATCATGACATTTTTATTGATAGCTTCCTTTTTATCTGCTATATGCAATGTTACCAAATTTTGTGCATTCCTTTTGTTTACAAAGAGAAAGAGAGAGTGTGATAGGAAGAGAGCTAATATTTAATTTTTTTCATCTATTTTTCTGTATTTCTTCCACCTAGTTATGTATGTGGTGCTGGAGTTTGAACCCAGATCCTCACACATGCCAGGCAAGCACTCTACCACTAAGGCACCTCTCCAGCCTGTTTTATACATTCTTCTGTAAAATATCTTTTCCTGTAATTCTATCTCCATTGATATCTACTTTGTTTAGGTTCTCTTTACCTTTCCATTAGTAAATGAAAGCAGTAGAAGGACTTTAATCTTTGAGCATTTGGGGGTGGGGGATCTAAGGACTGAGAAGATGATGTATGACATTGCCAGTAACAGAAAAGAGAAAAAGATAACCTCAGTTTTATCATATCTGATTTGACACATTCATTGAGAAGCACCAATGTATACTGTAACACATGCATGTATCTGATGTATCTGTATTCACATATATCCTTGAAATGGTCAGCATGTGTTCATTAGCTTGATGATTCTACAATGGTAAAATCTTTGTTGTTCTAAGAACAAAGATTTAAGTGTCCAAATAGGTTTGAAGGCCAAAGAAGTCTTTCACCATTTATGACCCTCAAACCCCAAAACACACACATGTACACGCTTTGAAGAGTAACAAATTAACACCCTATATTAATGAACTGAAATGCTGATCTCCTTGGCTATAAACTGTTTATGCAGTTTTATGTACTATTTCCAGACCTTATTTTTCATTTTGATTTGTTGTAAAGGAGTGAAGGTAGTGCAGCTGTTACTATGGAGAAATACAACATTTTCCCCTTAAAAATCACTGGTTTATGATTATCTAATGAGTTAGAGAAGGCTGTTAAAAAGAGTGAGACAAGGGGCTGGAGCGGGAGCTTGGCAGTTACAGCGCTTGCCCAGCATGCGCCAGTACACAAGTTCAAACCCCAGCACCATGTACATGATGAATGAAGTCTTGAAGCAAGGAAAGCCACAAAATAAACTAAATAAAAATTATTTCTCTCTTTCTCTCTCTCTTTCTTATTATCCCTCTCTCTTTAAAAAAAAAGAGTGAGATAAGTTTACAAGCATTAAGGATGAGAAGATGCCTGAATTTAGGATAGGAAAGACAATTTTGCTAGTTAATAAATGGGGGGAAGTCATACAGCGTGAAATTTCAAGAAATTAAAATGACAATATTTCTTAAAGTAGATATTAAACACATAAAATGATATTTTAAAAAGATACTTTAGAGGTTATTGGTTCTGGAGGATGAAGAATGATGTGTTAGTTCAAGAATGGAATTATTTTGTATTATCCACAAAAGGAAATGCAACCAGAAATCAACTAGGAAAATAGCAATGAATTTAAAAATTGTTAACTGACTTTGAAGATACAGCAGTGGTTATAAAACATGAATCAACTTTGTGCCTAATTAAATATGATAGATTTATTCCAGAAAAGGATGCTGAGCTGACATGGGCACAGATGGTGGAGTTTCTGTATGTCACCTTTGTCACTGCAAGGTTTCTGCAGTCAAGGGCTCTAGTGATTTTGAATATTATGGAAAAGCTAAGCTTAAATGGGTAATCAAGAAATTACAATTCATTATGGCTTCTGGGTAGCAGCCAAATGTAACTTTTTCTTCTTCGGTTAGCAGATAACAGAAGAGTAAAAAAATCTCAACACTATTACAAAGCCACATATTGACTCAGTTTATCTTTACAAATATTTTGTTGTTAGCCATCTGTTCCTTCACCTTTATGCTGAAGAAATTCAGGTAGGAAAATAAAACACTCAACACTGTACAGCCAGGGAATCACACAGCCAAGACGTGAACCTAGTGAATTTAGCTACAAAGTCTATTCTTTTAAATGCCATACTATATTATTTAATTTCAAAACCAATGGGAAGTTGATAATGATTTCAATTTGGTATGAACTGAGAGAAACCCAGGCTTTCATTGATGCAATTAACTGTTTTTCACTTTTTTTCTTGAGAAAAAGAGTGAGTCATCTCTATGCACTCCCATCCAAGTATAGCTCCTGAGTGCTATTCACTGAATTGTCAGCACCCTAACTTACCGGTGACTAACTTCCTCTCAGCTTCCATGTGACTCCCCAGGACTACCAATGACTCATGTCAACAGCCCCCCAGGCTGCTTCCTTTTTGGTTCAAGTGGTCACACACATGCTGGCCATTCTTTGTAGGTCTCCTCTGTGGATCATTACACCCCCCTCAATCCAATGCTTCAACTTGATAGTAATTGAGAAATAAAGAGGCCAAGAAACAAATCCTTGTGTCATAACTATATTATCCCAGGGATGTAACTTCATTCTCAAATATTAGTGGAAATGCTAAAAATGCTTTAGAAAAAAAACTGAAGAGGAATGATCATAAAATTTTAAATATAACTCACATCTTCCTACCTAGCAGTGAATTCTAAATCAAATTGAAAATGATATCTTGAACAAGTTTAATATGTCCAGGAAGCATAGAATCAAAGAAAAGTACAATGAAGTAGCATATTTTTTATAATAGTAAAGTGAGAAAATTCCATATAAGAAGACACATTCTCATTTAGAACAAGAAAAATAAGTTCAATGATATATTCTTTGAAAAATCAAATGCCAAAAATTTAATATGGTGAAAATTTGTTAACTTATCACAAAAATTAAGAGTCATAGGGCTGGAGTGGTTGCTCAGTGGTTAGGGCGCTTTCCTACCATGTGTGAGTATGCGAGTTCAAACCCCAGCACCACATATGCAACAAAGTGTCCGTGGAATGAAAGTCAGATGAAAAACTAAATAAAAATTTCTTCTCTCTTTCTCTCTCTCTCACTGTCCCCTCTTTCTTTAAAAAAAAAGTCAAAGAGGTAAAAGTTTACCAGTTTATTAAACATTTAAAAATAGTGCAATATTAATATCAATATTTCTATAGACATATAGACATTTCAAAGAACAGTTCAGTGGATCAAAAAGTTACTTTTCTATTGTTAAAATATGCATAAGTCATAATAAGGAAATAGTATAGTTTTAACTTTGAAATGGGTTGTCATTGGTAATGGTAAAGTGACTTTCTATCATCAAGGCATCAGGAGTTATATTCAAGAGCAGGATATTACGTGATTTATGCTAATTTAAGTACACACAGAAAGCTATGGAAATATAGAGTAACATCTGTATAGAAAGAAGGCCAAATACTAAGATTAATGTTGTAACAAGCCACACAAATATCACATTATATGTCAAGAGACAAAAATGAAAAATGTTACCTAAAGAGTATGAGATTGGCCAACATCCTACATTCCTTGTGAATACACTGCCTTCCCACTGCAAAAGGGTTATGTTATGTTCTGTTATTTCATATACTTTTAGAAAACCTTTGTTTTGCTTTCATCTTTTTATGAAAATTATTTTCATTTGGAAAAAAAAGAACAAAAGTACAGAAACATTGCAAGAAGAATATAAAGAATCCCCATTTATCCTTTTACCACCATTCAATTTTGCCTGTTCTCTTAGGCAGTGATCCCAACTGAATGAATGGCCATTTGCACTTAGTGGTCATGTCTCCTTCATCTTTTCAACAAGAATAGTTCTCCAGTCTTTCCTTAATGTCCCCAATTTTGTCACTTTTGATGATTATAGGGTATTCATTTTGTAAGATGCCCATCAGTGTGGATTGTCCAGTTTTTCTTCATGCTTACATCTAGATTATGAATTTGAGGAAGGTAAATGTAGGCATGAACCTTTGTCCTCATTGCATCATATTGATTAGTGGAGGATATTAGTTTAGATCATTACTGATGGTATTAACTTGGATAACTTGATTAATCATGTAATTGCTGCCAAGTTTCTCCACCAGAAAATTATATGTCTTTTACAATAAATAAATATTTTTGAAGGGAAATATTTTGAAACTAAATAAATGCTCTTGTTCTCTTCCCACTTCATCCAATATTTATAGAAATTGTTGCCAATTTCTGCCTGTATTATTAATGTAATTGTCAAATGATTACTTTCTAATTTCATTTCTCTGAAGGCATCTATTACTTGTCAATCTACTGTAAAGAAGAGATTTATAAGGGCTGGAAAGGTGGATAGGTGGATGGAGTGCTTGCTTGGCATGTGTGAGGGCCTGGGTTCAAACCCCAGCACCACACACACAACTAAGTCTTGGAGAAACAAAGGCCAGATGAAAAAATAAAAGTAATTCTCTCTCTCTCCCTCTTTCTCTCACTCTATCCCTTTCTCTTAAAAAAAAAAAAGAGATTTACATTCTCTGCATTCCTTTATCAGTGTGAACTAATGAAATCCTATTCTACTCAGAATATTGTAAGTGTTCCAAGTTTGGATGAGGGGGTCTTTCAAGTTAGATTCTTTTTCATTTGAAATGTACAGAAACATTCTTTGAAGGATCCATTATTCTGTGGGACCATACAGCATTCCAGGCTCTTATAATTTTTAACCATAGCCCATGATCCATCATTTCTCCAAGAAGTTCTGGCTCTTTTCAGGAAAAATAGTACACAGAATAAAGATTGTTAGATGTGTTCATTTGGGGGAGGGGCTTTTGTACCCATAGACTCTTTCCATGGAAAGAGCAAGGCGATATAAAATAACCTAACACAGACACACATACACACAACTGCATATGCCCATCTCTTTCTGTAACCTCATCTACATTACATATTATGCTGTAACTTCATACCAGTAGATCCAATTTTAACCTATTATTATCCATGCCTGCTCAATGAATCTTGGTCTGAAATTGGAGAAAAGGAAGAAGGGAAAGGCCTTAGTCATTGCTGACATTTCAAGAGACTTCATCATCACCTAAGATGACTGAATTTTAGACCTGTGAGAGATGTAATTTTGTCCAGTCTCCTCATTTTACACCTATAGTAATTGAGAGAGAAGGAAATGAGAGCACTTGCCAAAGTAGCCATTTAGATAAATATAAAATCATAAACTTTACTTGGATTTCAGAAGTTAGCTAATGCTTTACCCACCTAAAATTTTTTTACATCTAGTTACTATAAATGAAGTAAACTAAGGATTAGTTACTTTGGTTTTTCATTTATTGAGGGACTGCTATGAAATGTACACTATTCCATAAGTTCATTCTTATAGCCTTTTCACCAAAAACATGTAGTAGCAATTTAAAATCCATTTTACTAATGAGATCACTATTCAGGGAGACTAAATGAATTGCTTAATGTGTAATAAGGACACCAGTCATGGATCAAATTTTGCTGAATTTGTTCTAAATTTGCTGAGCTTGATAGTACATGAGAACATAAAATATTTGTAATAACAGAAGGAGAGCTGGAATGAACCATGCCAAATTGTAATCAAATTAAAATAAACATGGCTTTTAAAAATTAAATTATGCTGCAGATGTAGTTCAGTGGTAGAGAGCTTGCCTAGGATGCATGAGGCCCTAGGTTCAATCCTATCACCACAATAAAATAAATAAATAAATAAATAATTGATTAAGTAAATTATGTTGTGGAAATGACTATCATTTAAATATTTTACCATGTTAACTGAGAAATAATTAATCCATTTTAAAATTGGTTTGTTAAGTACCTATTATATACTAGAATTGGTGTTTTTGATCCACAATATGCCTATGATTGAATCAATTCACCAAGATTTGACAGCCTATTTAAAGATAAAAGCATAATTAACACAATAACTACTAAACACAATGTAAAAAGTGTTTTAAAATAAATACATACAAAACACTGTAGAAGTATAGATTAAGAAACCAACAAGTGATTTCACATTAAAAAATGCTAGGGATAAAAGGAACTTCCTCCTATGAAATAAGAAGAGCTAGAAATAATATGTTCAATCAGGTTAAGTGCCACGTGTATCTTTTCTGCTAAACCTCAACCTGCTAACGTTATCTAGTTCATAGGAGGCACTTAATAATTATTGATTAATCAGGCAAATGAGAAACAGATGTGGTGCAAATATCAAATAGCATCATGTAGCTGAGATTTAGGGCATGGGCTGAGGAAAGACAGAAGACCAGTCTGGGAAGACTGAATGAGGTTTATAGTGCATGCTTTCTCTGCCATTTTACATAACCATGATGTTTCTCCTTTGGTCTTGAGCAGCACTATCCAATGGAAGTATGATGTGAATGCCACAAATAATTTTAACTTTCCAATACTTACACTAAAATTATCAACACATCCATATTCTGTTAAACATAATTTATGTCAAATTATTTCAACCTGTAAGCAATATTAAAATTATTCATGATATATTTTACATTCTTTTATATAGTAAGTTTTCAATACTTGGTATGCATTTTGCTTCTACAGTAATCCTTGACTTCTGGTAATTCAATGCTATATAAAGTAAATTAAACTTTGTAAATATTTATATATTATGTTCACACTGGTACCTTTATTTGGTCCTAATGTCAGATTGTTTTATGTCATTAATATTGCTAATCTGGAGTAAGAAATGATGTTACACAAAGGGAAGAAAATATTTATTATCTATTATGTATGTCAGTAGAATGAATTTATGGAATTTTATTCTTTATATTTCCCGGTATTAATTAAACTAAGTCTCACAAACTGAAGTATATTAAATATTATCACAAATATATTTTGCAAGTATAAGAAAACAAAAAAGTGGCAGAAATCACCCTTCTAATCTATATAGAAGGTTTTTATCTGTCTAATAGTTAAAAATAATGATACCAGACATACCACGGTGGGCTTGGACCTGTAAAATAACCAAAATATCTACTTGAACTGGAAATTAACACTTCTATAATTAATGGGGACCTTAATCTCAATAATATATTATACTTTAAGATATCATCTAAAAATGAAAGTAATAATGTAAATTATACTTAGTAACATATTTTAAATATTTTTAATTTAATCTTCTTTGCTAATCATTTCCATATCCAGGTTTGTAAGGGGAATTCTGATTTGCATAAGTTGTCTCAATATAATAGTTAATAGCACTGACTTTTGCTCTCTAAAAGAGGGCTTGTTTTAAAAATAAATCATTTGGTCACTATGTTATCACATGCCCTTATAAAGCTTATATTTGGTATTTTTATATATAATATGCAAGTACAGTAAACAGTGCCTATGCATCCTTCCAAATGGATGTACGTCTATTCTGAAAGACATTTAATCTTTCATTGTTTTGTCTGGGACATCACACAGAAAGGACTTGACTTGCTAGAAGCTGGAATGTTTCCCAGGTTCACTCTTGGCCATGCTGAATTGTTCCCAAAACCCTTTTCAGACTGGGAATACGTGTTCCCTCTCAGACTGATGCAAAGTGACAGCGTAAGCAGAATTGTGTACTTTTCTCTATTCTTTTCCCTCTCTCTACTCCCTTAATTGTGGGAAGAGGGGGAAGTAATTGTTAGGAATTTCAGAGGCCCTTCCTGCACAGGGGATTGTTTACTGACAGAAGGAAAAGCAGAAACAACAGGAGGCAGTAACTTAACCAAGTCAAGAAAGCATGGCTGTAAGACTTTAAATGCAAATTTGCAAACTACACAGTGGATCATCCACCTGTGGTTCTCCTGGGATAAGTTAAATGTATACCAGAAAGAGAATGTTATATTTAAGCAGAAAGAGCAAAAGACAAAATTTAAATAGTTAAAACGGGCCTTACTGCAAATAGTTGGATGTGTGTATTATCTGTGAAAATCTTTTGGAGCTTTAAAAGTCTATATTAAGAAAACAAAACTTGCAAAGATACATTTTTTTCCATTCCATGTTAACATAGTATTATGTTTATATTTCGACTGTAGAGAATAGGGTAACAAACTTTGGAGAATTCACTATGAAATTTAAGTGACCCTTACAATGACATAGGCCAGGCATTTGGGGAGGGGAGCAAGTGAACCGGCAATTAATGACCCTGAAATGTGATAATTATAGAAACAAAATATTATCTGTTAAACATGACTCTCACAGTGGATAAAACCAATGGGACAAGACAGAACCTAGAAAAAATATATTGTCAGGGAATGTAAAAATGTAAAAACCATAATTTTCACAGGCATGTATTACACTATAGAGTATCCAATCACATGCAATTCCTCTCTTACCATTCCCAGCAATACTTATAATTATTTTAGTATTTCACATAATAATGGTGTAGATGGGGACAACATTTCTCAAAATGTATTCCTTGGAAGGATAGTTCTTCCAATATACCTTCAGGGACATGTTCACATTTAAACAAGTGTAGGAAAACTTGTCTACTCCAGTATTGTCCTAAAATTCATTTTTCACATTCAAATACATAATGGTATTATAGTTACTTGCATTGGTTAAAGTAATTTAATTTTGTTTCTTCCACAAATATTTAAGTTTGTTTAATTACAAAACCTTTGTTTGAGTGAAATCTATTTATATTCCAGGATACTTAAGTCCCACAGAAAACATTCTGGGAATTGCTAGGCTAGGGAATTTTGTCAATGTACTAGTATTCCTAACACACTATTGTACTTGACATGAACACCTAAGTTTAAAGAAAATCATAGGTAGTTATAGACACATATTTCAAAATATTTTAGGTGATTTTAGATTTAAATTGTTGGTTTCTTTGGGTCATCTTCTATCTGAAAAGGCAATGTCATTTTTAAAGGCCTGGCTGAGAAGGAACCTGACAAATAATTTTTAAAATATCCTTGAGTGTAAAACCTGTGATCCTGTAAAGGTTAGGATGTACAAAAAGCTGTATGTTTTTGAAATAAGATAGATACACTTTCAGAAGTATAATGTAGGAAATCATCTTTGTTGCTCTTTGAATAAGATACCATTGGAAAATAAGTACATTAACATTTTGACTCATGATTGTTATTTATTTCTTATGGTGGAAAAAAAATGAGCTGGAAAAACAGAAAATTCCCTAAAGAATTGCTTGTTGGTGCCTAGGGATCAAATAGTATAGTTTTCCAGATGCTCAGAGATAATGGTGTAACCTGACCTGCCTATATGAAGGCTAACTTAGTGGAAGTGTGGGAAAATCTTTTAGTCCTGGACTTTATAATCCAATCTCATTTACAATCAATATGAATGGTACAACTTAAAGAATAAAATAAAGGCAATAAGATTGGTGAAATAAAGTGATACTTATGGATGTCCTAAGATGCTGTTATCAATACAATATTATTTTGTTACCTAGTTGTTCAGAACCAAGCTATTTTGTGTAAGCTCTCTTAATATATTTGAACATAATAATAAAATTTTTCTGTTATTTCTTTATTGTTATTACCAATTTGAAACTTGCATATAGATGTGAATGGCACACTATGTAATAATAAATAATTAAATAGCAACTGGGTTAATAAAATGGTAGAGGTATACATCTGGAAGTAGTATGTCCACAATGTTCACCAAAACAAAATGGATTCCCAATTCCATTGAATCTGCAACAGGTGCATGTGAAATAATCCCAGTTGCAAATATTTCTTGCTTTCATGTTAGTTTTAAAATTATATTGATTTTCATTCTTTTTCTATGACAAATTATAATGCCCCTATTGTAATCTAGGTTGTCATTTTTACCTAATTGTTTCAGTTATTTCAACCATTCATGATGTTACCCAAACTATGCCAGAAAAAGTGTTAGATAATTTGAACATGCCTATCAAGAGAACAGACATGTTTTTTCCCTTCAAGGAACTCATAAACTGGTAAAGAAGCAGAGCAATGATGAGTTCATAGTCAAAATAATTGCATATACTAATTGAAAGGAGTACTACAAAGTATAACGTACTATTATCTCACATAAAAAACAAAGGTTGAATTAGTAAAAATATGTTCCAATAATTATTAACTTTGCATTTTAGTAGCAAGCTTTCCTAAATTTCTGAGGATGATTTTCTGCCTGTATTTCAGTGGGGCATGACCTATAAAGAGTGCTGACAGATTTATGCCTAACCTGCTAACCTCTCCCTCATCTTCAATAGTTAGGGTTAAAGGGGGGAATCATTGTTGTAGAATACAGTACCTCAGTGACTTATTTTGGTTTGTGATGACTGTAGTTGTTAGGACCCCCTCAAGAATCAGAAGTATCACTGAACTCAATGAGTTTGTCACAATAATGAGGAAACAAGTAAAATGTCTGAGATCGACGTCCAATTCTTCCTTTACATTTATGATTTAGTGGATATGATTGTGCAGAAATTAGAATAATGGTTTCTGGAAGGCTATTTTGAAAGGAATTGAAAATAGCTGAGTCATTCTGCTTTGTTGGCCTGTAGTTTTAATAGCTTTAAGTATGTGCATGTGTGTCTTTCAAATTGCTGTACTTCAGAGAATGTAGCTAAAACATAGAGTGGAAAATGGAAATCAGACTAATATTAAGAAGAAAGGGGATAATGTCCACAATACTGAGTTCCTATATACTTCCTGTGGAATTTAATGATTCTTAAATTTGATCCATCAGAGCAAATTGCTTCATAAATATGAATTGACAATGAAAACACCAAATCTGGGCATCATTCATCTGGAGAAATCCCAAACTGGTCAATAGGTGAACCAGGTAACTCTCAAGATTAAATAAAATAATCTACCTGAAATTTCCAGTTTTGACAAACTGATCTGTTGATAGAACTCATGTAACACATATTTGCCTAAAAATTGTTCTTCTTTATATATTTAAAACAGTTTCTGTTGGTATATTATTTTGAAATTTGACATTTACAATTGCTTTCTTATTCATTTAATAAATACCACTTAATCCTAATGGATCTCTGAGATTTACTAAACAAGAAAACAAACCAAACAAATAATAGACACATGTATAGAATAGAAAGAGATACATGGCCCAAGTCCAATAAACAGCAAACATAAGAAACATTCAGAGCTATTTAAATTGGCTGGAAGTAACTAGGGAAGTAGGATTTATTCTCAATTTTGTCATCTTCTATTGAGTCAGCCCCTTGACTTGTATCCTATTGCAGAGCAGGTCAAATAAAGGTCTGTGGTATGGAATATGCTGCAGATATTCTACAATGCATACAGATGTTTGTACTTGGTTCACAGGTGTTTTAGTTTTTATTTTCCATCATGCCAAGAGCAAGTTTTTAGAGGAAAATAATTTATACAAATTCCTCTACCTGGCTCACAAAATTAAGCCCACCCACACTGAAAAATAAAGCAAGACTCTGTGCCACTCTGGCTCTCATGTCCAACCAGACGAGCAGGTAAATCATTTGAGAAGATTTCCCAGCTTAATCCTTTGAAAATTGATCTTACCTCAGGGGAATACCAAATCATACTCACCATCTAAATATTCCTGTTTTAAGCCACTGGCTCAACAAGTTTTTTAAGGGAGAAAATATTCTTTGTTTTGAAATAATATGATTTTGTTACAATGAAAAAATTTGATTTTTATTCTTGGAAGTTAACTTATTTTTCTTTTAAAAGTTATTTTACTACAAAATGGTTACTATTATGTATTCATATATTCTATGAAAATTTCTAAGGAAAATTATGTAGATGCCAAAGACACTAAATATTGTAGCCAAGAATAATTTATACCCCAGAGAAAAATAACAATGAAGTAGGAAACAATCAGTATTTGTAATGAAAATGAAGTTCTGTGTAGAAAGTTGCTTGGGCAAGCCTAAATAACGTTCATGATGATATTGGTGATGATGATAATGATGACACAGCAATGTTTATCTCCTTAACATTAGACTGAAACAGAATACGATGTGAAAATAAGATGCTTGACTTGTGAGGTAGATGACCCCTACTTTAATCTGTGCTTTGCTATAAATTAGCTGCTTTATATTATGAAATTCCCCCATCCTTTCTTGATTTAAACTAAACTATCCTTAAAATTGGAGAGTTTGACTGCAATATTTCCTAGGTTCCTTTAAGCTCTAAAATTTCTACCATGCTAAAAGACTAACCTCATGCAATTCCCATCTCCATAAATTCACATTTCCCAGTTTTTATAAGGATATATTTGAATTAATGATATCAGTATAGTGTCCAAGGATAAAGAACTACAAATCACAGAACTTCTTAAGTTTTATTAAAATATATATTTAAAATTTATCAGGTAATTAACATTTTAATGCCTACAATTAAATCAAATCAGTATACTAGGAATACAGTATTTTAGTGCTGTAGGATGATTCAGAATATATGTATGAGATATAAATAGAAAGTTTTGTCAACTAACAGATTCATGCCCTTTATTAATCTAGGATGACAGAAGAAAGCATAAAGAATTTCTGAGGGAGAGAGAGAACCAAAGAATGAAAGAAAGAGGAAGAAAGGAAGACAGTAAAGTAAACTCTTCTAATTATCCAGTAAAGTCCATTTTTCTAGCAAAAGTAGTAAATGGAATTGCTCATTGATCAGCCACAGGCATGAGAAGCAAATTAGAACCATTCATTTTCCTTGCATGTAGTTGTAATTCTCAAGAGTGGTGTGGGTACACTGGAGGGTCATGATTAGTTGGGAGGTGAGTTTCAAGAAATTTGATATTTGTTAAGGAGCAAACTTTGCAAATGATTTTCTTTAAAGTAAATCAGAACACATTTAGGTTAAGCCTATAATAATAACCTTCTTGCTTCCATTCTGACATTCTATCTAGAGAGGGAAAAAGAAGGGTGGAGTAATAGAGGGTAATAAGTTGCTCATAACCTTGAGAGTAAGTGCTTGACTAACTGAGAAAGTCAAGGAAACTCTTTTGGTGAAAATTACACAAAACCAACTCAATTTATCCCAAGGAAAAAGGTAAAATACTGGAAAGGGCAGGGAAAGAATTTGCCTCCAGTGCAACTAGACACTAAAATATTTTGTTGAACTTTTATTTCTCATTTTCACCTGGACCTAGGCAGGCTTCAGTTTTTACTGCAGACCAAGCAGGAGATTGAGAGGGAAAATGTTGCAATTAGCTTCATCTGTTAGGACTTCCAAGGGAAAAGCTTGCTAAATGTACACACACACACACACACACACACACACACACACCAGGATGATATTTGACAACATTTGTGCCCCTTGTACCTGGAAGACAAATCATCATGGCCATAAGGAAAAGACATGGTAAATTACACTGTAAATTACAAAGACATGCAGCTCTCCAGCATTAAATGGGGTGCTAGTATATGTATTTTCAAGTATAGATATACATATGCAGATACATATAGGAGAAAAATCCATTTTTAAAACCTCAGGAAATTTACTCTTTGTTGGATAAGATAAGGGACTTAATTTAATACTATAAAAATTTAGCAATTTCTACCATCCTACCATCAAGAATTTGATAATCACGTATTAATGTATATGCACGTATAAGAAAGATGGACAGGGACCAAGAGTCATGAAAACATTATTTTGATAAAATATTAAATAATGGGTAAATGTTTAATAAGATGGCATTATGTATATACCTTTGCTAAAATAGGTGGAATTGATTTAACAGGTTTGTTTATCTAATACATTGAAAATAAAATTCATTAATTTGACTATATTTCACTTATAATATGTTTTTCTACAATTGTGATAATATATAACTTTGTTTTCATAGACATCAATGATTAGGTAATGTTTATATTTAAGGTTGTAAATATTCTCAATAAGCTTACTGTGTAAGACTCACAATGTTCCTGAAACATTCGAGCAAGAGCAGTGGTTACCAGACCTCAGCAAATTCATCATCCCTATTTTTCTCACTCACCAGCTAAAGCAATTTCCTTCCATTTGTGTGCCAGTTGGCACCTCCAGTTTCTTTTCAATTATGTTTTTAATTTTTTTGAGTTGTATTTGGCTTTCTATTTTATTGCAATTTTAGGGAGTACCTCTTTCCTACTAAATGACTCATAAGCCCTCCCACCATTTTAACATTCTTCTTAACTCAGAAATGTAAATTCCCAAAATTTGGCAAAGGATAATGATTTCACATTGCATAGTTATAGTCCCATACAAAAGCCACTTAATTTTCAAAGTCACCGTCTCCTATCCATTCTCACCTATACTTTGCATTGCTAAAATCACCTTTTGTTTTTCCTGCTACTATGATATTGCTTGAAAATTTTCTGTAAAATACTAATTTGAGCTATCTAAAAAGAGTGAGTTAACGCTAATTTCTTTCTAAGTTCTATTTAAGTTCCTTAGTCTGGCATTTGTGGAAAATCATTCATTCTGTGATCCTAGTATTTTTCTAAATTGTTTTCTCCATATTTATTTTAAATTGCTTACATATCTCCTGAGCTTGAATCATATTGTGGCCTTTATCTAAACAAGACTATGTGCTCACAGGAGGAAAAATGATCAGAGATGCAGGGGAGATAGAGGACAGTACAGGGTTGAGATCTCTTAAAGATTTTCAAATAAGCAGACTTGGTAGGCAGAGACAAGCAGAAACAGTATGGTTCATTCTAAAAATCTGTTAATAGAGTACTACAACTCTAAAAATACTCAGAGTAGAACACGGTTACAAAGGTTTCAGATTAAGTAATGCTTCTCTTTCATCTAAGGGACCATTCCATGGATAGCTGGCTTGAATTCTGGGATTAGGTTTAGACCACTATTTCTTTACTCACAGAAAAACAATACAAGTTAAAGGAAAATTAGTCACTTAAAGAATATGCACATGAGATGTTTAATTAAATGGATATGATTGGATGTGATTATAAACTCAGCTTTGCTGTATATTAGTCTTCATTCCTGGGTGTATGGGGGGTGGGGTAGGAATCTTTAGCTTTTCTGCTACAGCTGAAGTTTTCAAAACTCCAAGACAAAACTTAAGGAGATACCTTGATCTCTGAAGTGAGGTACTCAGAGCAGAAAGTGGGTTCTTGTAGAGTGGCCTTAGGTTGCTAAGTAAACAGGTAAGTAGGCTGATCATGTGATAGGAATTCAAAACACAGGCTACATATTGGTTTGAAAATTGGTAGACAAGTTGGACAACCTCAACTCTTGTGAGAATCTGGAAAAAAACTAGCCAATATTGAGATACTCTAACCCAGAATAACTTACAAGGAGATTGTAAGTTTATGCCTGCATTTCCATTTTGGAGCAAAGGTAGAAGAAGAATGAATATGTACCAGCTCAGGTTAGTCCTAAGCAGTCTACAAAAGATCTTCCAAATCTTCCTTCCCCTCACCCACCTCAAGAAACCTGGATTTTGTTTGTTCTGGGCATGAATGTGATTTCTTCTCATGATGAATAATGTTCCAAGGAACTGAGTTGAGATTGGTTATGACGAGCTTCTCAGATCTGGGTACACAAATGCATTTTATCTGAACCACATGGATCTACAATTGGGTTAGAAATCTAATGAAAATATGTTATCTTAATATATCTGGTATCCCTGAATTTATTGCTGTCATAGGAGCCAGAGAAAACCACAGGAGTAATTTTTCATATAGAATTTTGGCTCTTCTACAACCATCTTTAGCCAGAAGCACAATGCATAAATATTCAAGAAAATTAAAAAGAACAGGGGAAAGAATTATCCCCATTGTTGTAGGCCCCCCAAGTAGTTTGCTTCAGGTTACTATTTATTTTCCTCAAATATTTACATTCTTTCCTAACACATTCTGGAATCTTCATGTTGAAATGTCTTAAGTATTCCTTCTATGTGACTAGCTGAGAAGAATTTGTAAACTTGTATTACCAAGAAGGCAGACTGACGAATATTTAAAATATTCCTCATCTGATTAAGACAAAAATAAAGGTTAAATAAATATAAAAAATAGAAAAAGCAAAATAATATTATAATCAGTGGTAGATGATCAATCCTTTGTTCTTTCTTTATGACAGCAGTGATAATGTTGACTGAGTCATAATTTATTTACAACTTAGGAAGAAATTAGCTTATCCTGTTTAACATTAAACAATTTGAGATATGCCAGGATAGATTATTGCTTCCATTATTCAATTCTTAGTTCTATCACTATAAAAGAAAGATTTGCTAATTGTAGTACAGTTTAGATTGGGATGGATTATTTCCTATTAGGACCAAGAGTCATGATTGCGATTATGATAGAATTATCACATTGGTCTAATGAGCTCTCTTTAATAAGCACTGGAAAGGGGGAGGATAGATACACCACTTTCAAATATTATAATACCCAAAATAAGAAGTAATAAGCATTGAACGTTTCTTTCAGAGAAAACTTTTTAAGGTTGTTGTGTGTGTGTGTGAGTGTGTGTTAGATATAGAGACAGAAATAGATAGAGTTAGGAGAGAGAGATTGGCAAACACATGGCATTAATTATGTACCAAATGTGTTATAGATGCTTTATATATGTAAACTAATTTAATCCTCACAACAATGCTGTCTGTTAGATACGTTAATTAAATTTATTTCATAGACAAAGAGGAACATAAATTATAAAGTATCTCCATGGAGGAAGCTAAAAGTAATGCAAAATCAAACTAAGAAAAAATGTCACGTCTTCTGTTGCCAACAATGTAATTACAGACTCTAGAAGACCAGGAATCTCTAGCTATGAAACAAGGACTGTAACTTTGTACTCTGCAGTACTTATAAGATTTTTCTAGTGGGAGTACTTAGACTCCCAGACGTTAAGTGTTCCTGCCTTCACATACCTGATCTTGGTCCATACAATAAATAAGAGCATAAATTTGGTCACTTATCCAAGTAATGCAATGTATTTTATAATTTGGGGATATCTTTAAAAAACAGGCAGTGGAAAATACTTCAAGGGTTAATATAAAAAAGGAATCATAAATAAATTTAAAATTCCATTTTCTAAAGTATGTAATTGCCATATTTTATTGTTAAAATCATGCCATATTTAAGATTCATGGGTTTATAATTTTATATTCAAAATTTTATCTTCTGAAATGTCACCTCTTCCACTTCTGCATCATTTTCCTATCTCCATGGAACCACCATGAAATAACTACTCTTTGTGAGCTTGATCCTGACATAGTGAGTAAAACCTGGCAGAAGATTTACAAGTTCTTAGTCTTATACTTTGTTAATACTCACCTGACCTGTGAGGCAGATGAAATTCAAACAAGAAAAAAAAATATATATATATATCCACCAATCCAAGAGATACTTTGTCTAGGACTGGTGAATGAAAATTGGTTTAACTTTAAAGGATTCTACTGGTTGTATTTGTAAGAAAGTTGATCTACTGCCCATGCTCCAATAGGTAAATATACATAGACTGATCTAGTTATGCATATGCACACAGATTTCATGAGTTGTTCCTCTCATGGTAAGTAATTTGATATAAAAGATACCATATCTTTAAATATTGAATGTTTCATTGAATATATTGAAAAATAATAATACTAAGTGTTATGGCCATTATGCAAAAGATATACATCTATGGTTTCTCCATTGATGAAAAATAGTACTACTATAAAAGTTGCATTAAGCTTAGAAATGATCTTCAATAGAAGTATTCAAGGTCTTCACAGGCAAAGGCAACCACATACAACATGCCTTTTGGTCCAAGGGTCCTGCAGGTCTGTTAAAAGAGGGTCTCATCTGAAAAAGATCATAATCATGGTCATGAATGACCATGAGGTTTATATGTAATATTAGCAGTGTACACAATATAGTGCCTCTTTTGATAAATACTGTTTATTTAACATATTGTGACATTGTTATAAAGAGAGTTATATTTTACTTATTCTCCTACAAATCTATTGAAGTTCTAGGATTAAATGTTTCAGTCATTCTCATACCGCTTTATTATTTCATTTACTCATTTACTTGTTCATTCAACAAGTATTTATGTTCTTCCATTTATATACCAGGCACCTTCTATTTGTTGTAGATGCAGGAAGAAGAAGAACATGTCTTTGAAAAAATTAAGCACATAATTAAAAAGCTTCAGGAAGTATTGCTGGTGTTGACCTCCACACGAGCCATGCTCTAGGCCACTGTTTCACTAGAGAACAGTGGGGCCTGTCCTCACTTTAGGATGTATTCTACTACTAAGTACTCTTTCTTTTTCCATTGGACTAATCGCTCAGTTCACTTACAGCTTGTTTAATTTATTTTCCTACCTCATTTATGACACCTACATCTTCTCCTAGGCAACATTTGATCTTAGCAAGAAAGCATTCTTTTTCTTTCCCAACACCATAAATATTTCTGCTTTATTTTCCAAAACAAATATCAGAATTTATTATGAGAAAGTTAAATATTAGCAATTTCTGTTCTCTCTCTCTCTCTCTCTCTCTCTCCTTTTACTTAGAGGCATATTCAGATCATACCTCTCCTTCAATCCTCCCAGTTCCATAACCCACCTCCCCAAACATGCACACCTTACTTATATTTCACCTGAGAAGTCAATCTTGCATAAGTTTAGGGAACCAATTTCCATCCATCAGAGTGGATGGTGTCAGGGATAGAGTGGTGTTGGCTCAGCTCAGAGATTACAGCACTTGCTTCTCCAAGTGAGAGGACATGGGTTCGAACCCATCACCACGTACACAATGAGATGTTAGAGCAATGAAAGCCACGAGAAACTAAATAAAACTGATTCTCTCTCACTCTTTCACTGTCCCTCTGTCTTTAAAAAAAGAATGATGTCGAAATGTAGAAGAAAAACTAAATGTACTCATCTCTGTAGCTCTGATTTACTCTGGCAATGTTGTGATATTCAAATCAAAGACATAGGAAACAAATCTTTAAAAATTGTACAGGATATATACAATAGGATCATTAGTTTTTAAAGAAAGAGGGCACACTGAGAGAAAGAGAGAAGCAATTTTTTATTTAGCTTTTCATGTGATTTTCTTTCCTTGGACATTTAATTGTGTACGTGGTGCTAGGGTTTGAACTCAGGTACTCGCACAGGCCAGGCAAGCACTGTGAATTCAAAGCCACCTCTCTAGCCCATATAATTATTTTTTAAAGTATAGAGAATCCCCCCTAACCTATTCTCTGAACTATACCTAAGTTAAATTTTGGCAATCATCACTGACTAAATAAAATTATAGTGCAGATTTTTGAATGTTCAAATGTTTTATTTTAATCTTGTATAAAACATATTCAGGTAAGAATATGTCAAATACAGGTATGTCAATATTTGAATTTCTACAAACACACTGGGATCAAAAATAAAAAAGATATTTAAAAGATAACCCTACTTCTTTGCCATAACTTTAGTTTCTTGGTCATAGAAACCAATTTTGTGAAACAAGGGAACTATAACAGATGTCAAAGCCACAACTCTGAAAAGAAAAAAATAATCACCCCTTCTGGTTTGGGTAATCCCTAGAGTTTTAGCTTTATAATAAGACTGGTTTTGTACAGCAATACCTTAGACAGATGAGTTCGGTAGTGTGGTTGGAATTTATGACTAGCAGTGAAGAATCCTGGGCTATAATTTTGGTTGTGGCATTTACTCATTGTCTCTGGAACAGTAAAGTAGCACTGATTAATAAATAAATATTGACAGACTGTTTTCAGGGCTCTGGGAAAAGCACACTAAGAAAATATTCATTGTCACCAGACATATTTAAATATTATTATTCAACTATCAGATGGCAAAAAAATGAATCTTAAGAAATATTATTTTTACTTGCCTGAAAAATCTGTAAAATCTTGCAAAAACCTAAGTGATCATCCCAGTGTTTTTCCCCCAAAAGGTTGAAAGAATAATATTGAAAAGGGTAGAATTATCTTCTCAAAATACAGCATATAAATCTTTCTCTGGATTACCATGTCACATTTTCTCTTTCCCTTGAACTTTCACATGGTGGAAAAGAATTCCTCAAGAGTTCAATGGAAACATCACATTACCAAACATCCGTCCACGAATACTCATCGAGCACAGGAAGTGAGGTGAATTTAATAACAGTCACGTTAAGAAAGGGCAGCGTCTGACCTCTGGAAACAGGAGCCTATAATGAGGAGACTGGTTAGAAAGCCAAATTTCTCATCCACTCACTTGCCCGCAGAAAGGATCCCCCCAAGTAAATGAAGTGCTGGATGTGAATCCGTAGGATAAGGGAGGGTAAGACCATGTGCTGACCCTGTGTAGGAAAGTGTTGTCAGAAGAAAGGTAGAGACCAAGCCTTTGAACACAGTGACAGTGGCCCCTATCTCAAAGCTTGAAGTAATTGTCCTCTCTCACATCAGATAAATCACAGGAGTGTTTGCAACTGCATTTGCATTATCACAGAAAAGGTATAAAACACAAGAAATGAAATGCTCTATTTAATTTGTCTAAAAAAGGAAGAGACACTTCATCGGATTTCAGTTCACAATTTTTCTTTTTTTGGTTTATTAAGTTGTTTGAGTCACAATATTCATTCCATATAAACCATTTCTTTGGATTTTAGCAATATAAACATGCTGACATTTGCCACTAATAAGCACAAGCAATACCTAGGGCCTTTATAAAATTGTGCTCTTGGTCTTCACTGCTTTCGAAAGTTTCATTTAAGGAGAATCAACTCCTTAAATGAGCACACTCAGTCGATGAGACAGATCAGGGAAAACCACAGCAGACACCAGTTAATTTCTACAGGGAGACCCTAGTCTGTCCCCATGAGGATCCATGTTTCAGAGCAGGTACACATCCTTGTCCTAAAACAAAGGACTCCAGTGTTATACAGCTTCTTCCTACTTTAAATGTTACCTGCTTGCACTGCACGGAATTCTAAATATATCCCCAGGAAAATGACCAGGAATAGAACACTGTATTTAACAATGCATTATGGTCCCAGTTTCCTAATTTCCTGGGGAAAGACCCAAGTTTTAAAACAAGTAGCATGGTAAACCAGCTTTACAGTAGATTTGAATTACAGATGGGTTACTTATTGTAAGTTCAAAGAACTCCAGTAGAGACTAAAATAAAATAAATAAATAAATAAATAAAGTGCCCAGCCTGTTTTTGATGAGTGTTTGACATTTATTACTTCCTTTGGCTTTTTTCCCGCCTTAATAAATATTTTGTGTGATTTAGGAGAATCAAACTTCTAGCTGCTATAGAGTCAGAAATTAAGTCAGTCAGAAAATGATATTCCCTGTTACCATTTGATTCATGGAAAATGTGGAGACACTTTCTTTTTCCAAATAAGTTTTGACAGTTCTTTAAATCCTCTTTTCAAGTATCTTAGCTGTCTAGTCTGGAATACCTATACTTGGGAAAACTCAAGGGGGAAGAAAAGAACAGTAACAATGTACTGTTTTCTGCTTTTAAATTTTTGTTTCTCCAGTACACATTCCTGCTTCCTTACAGTGGTCCACAGTGAAACTTCAAGAGTTACTGCCTTTACCGTTGAGTTTCCATTCGGAGAGAAAAGTCATTATAGGGTTTAAAATACTTTTCATTTATGTCTTATAAACAAGTTTAAAAATAACACCAAAAAAGGATGTCAACCATATGTCGCCTTGCAGTTTGTGAATAAAGGGGATAAAGTTACCAAAGTTCCCTCAAGCCCTTTGAACTTGAGAGTCAATGTGTATTTCCTATTGTATTGTACACTGATAAACAGTAACCCCTTCCTAACTGCACTGGCTTGTGCTGTCGGCCCCTTCTGTTCAGCAAACAGTACATTATGTAAGTTTCATTATGATAATTAATGAGGATGCTTTCAAGCAGATGCTTAAGTTCACTAAGCTTCCATTTTCCTTAGTTGCCGTTTTTAAAACAATATTTTTACATCAAAAATGATGAAAAATCATTACTTAAAAATATCCAAAATATCTCCGAGTCTCGAAGCAGTGATCAGTTATATTGCATTTTTAATAGTGTTCAAAGGATGCATTTCATTGTTGAAAGATAAATGAATTAAAGATACATCATTACCTTTAGATAATGATGTACCTTTTAGTAGTTTTAAGACAAAATACATCTACCTTCACTACACAAATTCACATGCCACTTATCGAGTGTTAAATATGGTGAGGTTGCATTCTTCCACCCACTGTAACATGTCATTGCTTGTTAAAAGAAAATTATATCCACATTTTCTCCACATTTTATATACACTTAATAAGCAAATATAGGAGCTTCAACCATGCACAATTAAGCATATAGAAACTTGAGTGTTATTACTATCCTAGCATCTCTCTCACTCCCCCCAACCACATCATCTTCGAAAGATTCCAAATGCTAATTGCATATTACATTTTATTCTTGTGTTATGGAAAAGGATTATAAATCTCCAGATACCCAATAAATCTGAATTAAGAAGTGATACTAGCAAGATTGTTTCATCTGCCATCACAGTAAAGGGAACATTAACATTTTTAAAGTCTTGCCTATTTTAATAGTTGGCAATTGTTTAAAAGACAGAAAACATCAATGCAGTGATGCAGTATGTTTATTTTTATTTTTGGAAGTGATTTTGGTGTGGCTATCAATCTATACACCATCTTTCCTTTCCTCATTAGCAGTATCAACTCTTGTGACAAGTCTGGTGATGAATGTGAAGTTAGGTTAAAATCATATCTGTTTTGCAGTCAATGGAAATGAGACAAGGACACAGTGAAGATCAACCTCAAGTTTTCTAGGTTAGACTAAAGAGAAGGGAAAATGATATACTCACCAAAGACTATAAATTTGAATAGTTCAGGTTTCAAATTTCTTCTGCTTTGCTGTAGGGTAGCAGATGTGTTCCTGAGCATTTATACTTGGAATCCTAAACTTTTGCAAGGAGGTCAAGGCTCAGTGTGGAAGGAGTCTGTCAGAGAGTGTTGCCTGTGGGATGGAGAGTCTGGATAGAAATCCTGGGTGGAGACAGGAGTAAGTTTTCCACAATAATACTTCTTTATCCCCCAGTCTGAGCACCTATAAAATGATAGTAGAATAATAGCAATTTACAGAATGGATGTAAAGATAGAGGAGATAATATACATGCAGCATTAAAAGAAGACTTTTATTGTGAAAGGTGCCTAAAATGAAATTTATTTCTGCTTGTGGTGTTATTATTAATTCATCTTTGAGCCAAGGCCTGTCCATGAACAAGGACTCAGCCATAACCAGGTTTAAAATGTTCCCATGTTCTTTGTTTCATGATAATAATCTGTTTTTGAGGTTAAAAACTTCAGAGTCTCATCTTAATTCAATCTACCTTTCACTGGGACTTAGTTAAAAGCATTGAACTTGGCAAAACACACATGCATTTTGATGAAGTGCTTGCCAAGCTGGACTTGGTTAAAATTTGAAAATAGCTATTAGAAATAATGCTTTCATAAACCTTTCATAAGTGTCTATTGATATATACATATAGGCCAATAGACATGATTAAACAATTTGTGGAAGCATGCAAAAATAGACTGAATTAATCCATAATGAAAAAGACAGATTAGTAATTACCTGGGTAGGGGATGACTGGGAGAGAGCACAAAGCAAGCTTCTGTGAGGGTGCACAGGTCATCTCGGACACCTTGGCTGGGTGGCAGTTACATGGTATGTGCATTTTGTAAGGATTTGTGAACTAGCTTTTAAAGTGCTTTTACTTTACAATTATCATGTTTAATAATTTTTTTAAAAAATTCTTAAAGAGTTGTTATCTAGAATTAAGGATTTTGTGATGTGCATATTATTTAGAATTCGCATTGGAATATTAAGGGTCATTTGCCCTTTGATTTCATGTTTTTTTTTTTTTTTTTGAGAGAGTGTGTGAGAGATAGAGAAAATCAATTTTATTTTATTTATTTTTTTCATCTGGCCTTTGTTTCTCTGACACTTAGTTGTATTTATTGTGTTTGTGGTGCTGGGATTTGAACTCATGCATTTCAGGCAAGCGTTCCAACCACCAAGAAACCACTCCAACTCCTCCCAATCCCTCAATTTCTTTTTCTTTTTCTTTTCTTCTTTTTTTTTTTTTAGAGAGAGAGAGAGAATCAATTTTATTTAGTTTTTCATGTGGTTTTCGTTGTTCCAATACTTCGTTGTGTATGTGGTGCTAGGGTTTAAACACATGAACTTCCACATGCCAGGCAAAAACGCTGTAACCTCTAAGCCACCACTCCAGCCCAACCCCTCAATTCTTAATTACAAATTTATGTAATTTTAGACTATGACACTCAGTTATATCTCCTTTTATTATTCTTTCTACTTAATTTTGCTGACATTCAAATCATTTCCCATAATTTTCTAAAGACTGTAGCACTCAAATCAAGTCCTTTTTTTTTTTTCCTTTGTTAAAATCCTCTTGCTATCCTAGGGAAATATTAAGTCTTTATTCTTGCAGTAGTGACTTCTTGCCCTTGCATCCCCACATGACTCAGCTTCAGGTCCCATAGTCACACCGGAGCCTTGTCATCACCGTGTGAAGTTTGGCATCCGAGACTGAGATGACTAGATCCATCGCAGTCTCCTTCCTCCCATTTGTGAGAGAAAGTCAGTTCTCATCCACACACAACAGGGGCCTGTCGGTAGCTTTTTCGCTTGTATTTACCATGTTCCTTGTTTAGCTTACAAATCACTATCATGTTATTATCACTTTTCTCCAGCTCGGTTGGACTTCCTTTGCAAGCCCAATCTTGGATCATGTAAACCATCCTCTCATCTCCATTCTCCCACCAGAGCTGCTAGAGAAATTCATAAAAAAAAGACAGTTGGTAACAGTACCCATTCTTGAGGACCAGCATCCACCAGCCTTGATGCTGCCCAGTGGTTCTTCTTAGTGTTTGTCAATTCCCTCTGCAGTTCTCCACAGCACTCATTTGAAAATGTCCTTATCATTCTCACTTACAGCCTCTTCCATCCCTCCCTCTCAAAGACAATTTAGCTTCCTATGGCAAAGGAGAAAATAATAACCCTCACATGAAAACCATCCCAACATTCTGCCACCAGATGGATAAATATAACTGTTCCTCACTTGTTTTTTTTTTATTTATTCTCTGTATAAAAGAGGGTGTTTTAGTCCTTCTGTTCAACTGGTGTTCTAAATCTCCTCTCATCTTTTCTTGGGGATCTCATGTAATCTCTTAATTCTTCCCTTCTGTTGCTTTAACTCTTTCTTCTATGGTAGATAATCCTTATGGTCATCTTATGACAAGTATCTTTCATGGAAAGCTTCTCTCTATCTGACTTCTCCCTCTAGCCACTACTTGTCTTGTGCTTTTCTTCCTCTCACAGTGAAATATTTGTTTTGTGCAGATTTATACATAAAGGTACCATATATAAAGCATATACAATCTAAACATACATGTGTAATGCATGTATTGGACAGCTATATCAAATTAAATGTGTATTGTGTAAACATGCCTATATAATACATGCTTTATATAAATTTGCCTATAAAACACACAAGTTACATATGTATACATATATAATACATGCCTTATGTACACATTATCTTTACAAGACTTACCTGTTAAAGTTGCAAGTAATTGGTAACTAGGTCACTTAATCTAATAGACATATTGTAACCATTGTGATACTTTTTGAACTCTCTTCACTAGAATAGAAACTCTAAGGGCCAGAGCTAGATTTGTCTCACTTTTTTTGTATTTCTAAATTATTTTTAAAGAGAGAGAGAGGGACAGTGAAAGAGAGAGACAGAATCAATTTTATTTAGTTTTTCATGCGGCTTTCATTGCTCTGTAACATTGTTGTGTATGTGGTTCTGGGGTTTGAACTTGCATCCTTGGGCATGCTAGGCAAGTACCACAAGCACTGAACTACTGCTCCAGTCCCATATTTCAAAAATTTTGCAGTAGGTACTTAGTCAGTATTTTCTTTGCGACATAATGTTAAAATGGTCATATAGTTCTCTATCAGAATTTGCATTTACAAGAACGTTGGAATTTGTAGAAAGTATAAATCTGAGTTACTAAAGCTCAGAGGAAACACTGAACAAAACTTTGAGTCAAGTTCTTTTAGTCAATTTAAATTCACACTTTTAATAATTTAATTTGGTGATTTTATGTAATGCAATTTCTATCAATGGATAGGAGAGTAATTCATTTTGTTATATCATCCAACATACTTTGATTTTTCACCATATATCAGGTGCTCCTCACATTTGTGTGTCATTCTGAATTACTGTTGAGGTGAGAACTCATTTTCATAGGCTATATAAATGAGAAGATTTGGTTTTCAATGAATGATAAATGTCCTACAGACATTAGAAAAATATCTCAAGTAGTAATTTTTCTGACAGATTTGTAACTTATAAGAGGGACTTTGCTTTAAATAATCGATCATATTTGTATAGCCCATATGTGTTATTGCACAATCAGCATCACATCTGGAAAAAAACTTAATCCTCCTGTGCTATGTTGTGGTTTCCCTTTATATGGAAGTTAGTACTCTTTTATCTGAACAGGAATTGTTTTTCTATCTTTCAACTTTGGTAAGTGATTATCAATCCTTTCCCACATGACTGACAGTCAAATTATAGGAAGCTACACTTGAGCAACACCATAGAATTACTGCCTACCAAGGGACAGTCAAGTGGTCTAGCACACATCTCACGCCTCCTGTTCAATGCTTAACCAAAATCTCCCCAAGGAACAGTGACAATGAGGGCAGAGGATTCTGGAGCATTTGCTTTCCATTCTCACTAGCAGATCCTCACAAGAGTCTCTCTGTGGATTCAGCTGAATATTCAGAGTTATATATCATTTAGACTTTTAATAGATGTATTTTTGAATCAACAAATATTATTTTAAAACTTTCATTATTTTTGTGGCTGTGTATACATCAAGGTTATGTGGCAGCAAAGTTCTTAGGACCCTAATGAAAAATTTCTTCTGTCTGAATAAGTATACATTCTCTCAGTTGACTTATTTTTTATTTTGTGGACTCTCTGAATCCCATTCTTTATTTTATTAATTCTTCTTTTCTAATCCACAATTCACAAAATTGGGAATAGGGTTCTCCTGCTGTTCTTGAGTTAATCAGAAGGGTGCTCCTAATTCTCTTAAGAGAGAAGAATCCTATAGAAACAATGACCCAGGAAATTCTGTAAGTTGCTCTCAATACAAAACCAATCGTTTTTTACTGCTTTGAGAAAGACCAATATGTGGTGAGGCTGGGTGAGTCACATAATAATAAGTTTTACGTAAAGAGTGCCGGGTAGTCACTAAATCTCAGCATGGTTTCTGCGGGACATCCTCTCCATGGATAGACTTTCAAGCAATAAAGAAATAGTTTTCTTGAGTCAGCCTTCTGGCTCAATGACAATCTCCCTGTCTTCACTCAGCATAGATGTCTTCACCTAAGGATAAACGAGAACACACTGCTTATGCTGGAGTCGGTTCTCCTGACCATGTGTACTGGCTTCAAGTCCTCCTGTCCACTTGTAAGCAGGCTCTTGGCTCCAGTCGTGTAAACCAGCTCCTCCTGGCTTCTAACCTGCTGTTTCTCAGTAAGAAAGTCCAACTCAGCTGCTCTCCAGATTATTTCCAATGCATAATACCTTGGATCAACAAGTGTTATTTTTTATTCTAACCAATGCTCTTGGAAAGCCAAAGAACCACAATATCGACAGAATTCAAGATAGCCAGTAGCATATAATAAAGAAGCCAATAGTGTTATGAAGGCCATAGATATATTAAAATCTGACACACATTTTCTTGTTACATAAGTGGCTACAAGACATAGGTTATATTTGAAGTTATTTATGC
>PVKS010017402.1:0-42119 GCA_004027875.1 Aplodontia rufa
TTTAATTCTCTAGAAACTCGTCCTTTTTCAGCATTTTGCTCTCCAAAAGAAATTTATTCAGGGCTGGAGTGTGGCTCAGCAATTAAAATGCTTGCCAGGTATGAGCAAGGACCTGGGTTCAAATCCCAGCACCACATACACAACTAAGTGTCAGAGAAATAAAAGCCAGATGAAAAAATAAATAAAACTGATTCTCTCTTTCTCTTACCCTCTCCCTCTCTTAAAAGAAAGAAGGAAAGATACTTATTCATGTTCCACAGTCTAACCATATTTATTAATCTGGGTTGAAGTGAGTGGCTGTACTGTGTTTTTAAGTATTTGAAAGACACCATACTTCTCTCTCCTGGTAGTTTTAATTCTGCCCATTCTCTCTTCCAGGGTGAGTTTGCTGGCTCACTGATCTAGCCAAAAACAGACAGATTCCAGTCTTATTCTCAATTTCAGACTGTGAGAAAAAAATTCATTTTAATTGAAATTGAAATCCCGCAATTAGGTTAGGACAGTACTCTCAATGGATCCTTTGGAAGGTTATCTTTTTCTAAGACTATAACTAGGAAATGAAACGGATCGTCAGGACAATTCCTTCAACATTTTTTATTGCCCGTCAAAGAAGTGTTTAGCTCATATATCAATTCACTTTTTTTCTTTTGGTTGTTTTTTTGTTTTTTGTAGTAAGTGATTTTTAATCTACAAAACAAGATGACCCAGGGCACTGCAAAATGACTTGTAATTTGATATCAGACTGTAGGAAAAAGAAGGAATTTTAAACAAGATGAGTGTAGGAGAGTGAATACCAATTACTTGAACAAGGCACATACTTTTTGCTCTACTAGAAAATCAACAATGTGTGTGTGTTAAAAAAAAAACTATATCCTATGTATTTAGTGAGTGTTTGGAAATGAAATGAGAATATTAAACTTTATAAAGTGTTTGGTTCGTTGCATTAGATGGGCACCACTACATGGGGTGGATTGATGAAACACCTTTATTGCTGTCAGAACTCAATACAACAGTTCTGGTTGAGCAAGAAACACTGCAGAAGTATTGTTCAGCAAGAATTTAAAGTCATGTTTCATATCAGTAGAAATTATGTCTAAGGGCCTGTGTGTGTGTGTGTGTGTGTGCACGCACGTGCACTCCTGTGTGTGTGAGTAGACTATGCATTAACTCCACAAAGCGTGCTATGGCTCTACTCTGAGAAGATACTCAAAGCCAGGATATTGAAACATTTGAATGTTCATGGGAATATTCATAGAGGGATGACTCCCAACAAGAGTGAGAAAGGGAGTGATGAACATGGCCCCCTAGAACACCCTGAGTGCTTTTCTAGAACAGCACATGCTGTAATGAGCTATTTACTTGTCTGTCTCCTCCACTACACTGTAAATTCCTTCAAGTCAGGGGTTGTATCTTTTAATCTCTATTTCTAGTGCTAGCATATTTCAAGACACATTGGGAATTTTAATCATGATTTTGAAATAATGGGACAATCAAATAGTATTATGTTCACTTGTGTTAAAGCTTTTCATAAAAATAATTGGAAAATAGTAATGTCATATGATCTAATGCTCAGATTTGGGCTGAAACCATGGCCTTATAAAGTAGTATCTACATTTATTCCATTTTCACAGAATTATTAACACTAACCATGCAAATTAATCCCCTGGATAAATATTTGCTTTATGGAAGCAAATAATTAAATATATGTATTGGGGCAGTCTTTACTTAAATTTCTTCATTTCTTATCTTGGTTTATGGATCAATGAGATTTGTGACTTGTAGTAAGAGCCACTGGTAAAGTATAATAATTATCCAGTGGGATCAATGCCACTAGAATTTAAAAGAAACCTAGACTTTTAAATTGGCACAACATGAGCAAGTTAATAGTCATAAATTTTTATGTATAGAAATTTAGACTAAACTATTCAAATTGTAATTTTAAATACTATTTTTCTATCTTCTTTGAGTTTTGATTTTATAAGGATTTGCATATTAAGCCAGGAGTGGTGGCACTCACCTGTAATCCCAGAGGCTCAGGAGGCTGAGGCAGGAGGATAGCAAGTTCAAAGCCATCCTCAGTAACTTAGCAAGATGCTAAGCATCATAGCAAGACCTTGCCTCAAAATAATTAATAAAAAGGGTTGGGGATGTGGCTCAGTGGTTAAGCACCCCTGGGTTCAATCCCTAGTACTCAAAGAAAAAAAAATTTGTACATCAAATTTTTTGAATCAAAAATACATCATATTACCCCTCTGAGGAATTTCTGAGTGGCTTTTAAAAATGCATGGTAGCACACTCAGTGTTGTGGGTATTACACACCTAGATGTCGTTTGCTATTGATAATTGGTTATTTAATAGCAAACTTTTCCTAAACTGGGAAAATTGGTTTTCTTATCGAGTTTAGTTGTGTTGCCTCTTCTTTCTGGATTTCCATTGTCGTAGTTATGTAGAGGAAATTGTGATAAAGTTTTGGTTACCCCCTTCTAAAATTCTTAGATCAATAGTCAATGAGCTGTTCCTTGTATGATAGTTTTAATTGTCACATGCATAGAGAGTGGATAATTCATGGGTACCTACCAGGGATGCCCTTGTAAGGGCAGTGACATTGGTCCCATCCCCTGCTGGAGGATCTGGCCTATGGGGCCTGGGTGTCACAATAGCCTAAGGAGCCTCAGGTAATTGTATAGAGTGAGCACCTGAGCCCAGGATAAGGAAATCATATGGCTGCCAAGGCCATCTGGCAGGGACTAGAGAAGAAGAAAGAGGGAGAGGAACAGAATCAGAAGGGGAGAAGGGGGAGGGGGAGGAGGAGAGGAAAGAAAAAGAGATGGAGGAGAGGAGGAGGAAGAGAAGGAAGAGGAAGAAGGAGTAGAAAGGTGGCTTGAGTCATTCAGGTTTCTTTTTTCAGTGATCATAAGAAAAAAGAAATACCAGAGAGAAACAAGGCCATGAGCAAATTAACGTAAATGCTGAAATGGCACCATGACAATTTGGGTCACAACGTGCTTCTCTTTTGTGTAACAAAAAGGAATGGTTGAGCAGTGCAGGTTAACAGGAAAAGAGAGGAAGAAATTATAGTTAGAGTAGAGATGCTCCAAGACCTAGAGCCTGAGCAGCCTGTGGAAAGGACTAGCAGTCTGAGCATCACCTCCTTTCCGCTGCCATGTGTTCAGTGCTGACTCATGTTGTCCTTCCACCAGTTTCCCCAAAGGAAATAGCTTTGCTGCTTTCTCATAGTGAACACAGGAAATCATTAAATGAAGAAACTTAAATACAAGAAATACTAAAAAAAAAAAAAAAACAAAAAAAAAACACACAAACCCATAATACCAATACTGCTTTGCTGAATAGCCATCTCGACTCTTGTTTCGGTGAACCTTGGTATTCAATATGACTTTCACAGCAGGTGTGTAGCCTGCAGTTTTTTACTCAAATGTCATGAACATTTCTGTGCCCATAAATATCACTATATGGCATTGTTTCTAACGGTTCCTAGTATTCCATTGTCCCCATATACCATAACATCTACCAGAAATGCCTTCATGATAGACATTTATATTGTTTTCAGTTTTAGTCCGTAATAAATAATGCTGCAAGAAATCTACTTGGGCATTCAACATATCTTTACATAGACTTTCATTTGCCTGCTTCCTTATCTAAAATTCTTGAAGTGGAATTGTTAGACAAATGGTATACATATTTCTTAATTTTATTTTTACTTTTCATACATTCATTTTAATGGACTCAAAGACATAAAAGTTGTGCATTTCTTAAAAATTTTTATTCAATAACACTATTAGAAATTTACATGATAAGCTATTCACTTTCCCAAACCATTGCTAACACAAGGCATTAACCTTTTCCAATTAGGGAGGCAATAAATACTATCTTGTTCCTGTTTTGATATGCATTTCCTTGGTTTTAATAATGTTTTTTACTATTTATATGTCTTCTCTTATGAAGTGCTTGTTCATAAATGTTACCCACTTTGCGATTAGAGTGTTATTTTCTTATTGATTTAAAATTCTTTATTATTAAAATTATTAATACTTTGTCTAGCATATGTTTTATGAACATTTTCCTAGTATGCTACTTGCCTTTCGAATTGTTTAAATTACATATTGCATTCAAAAATTTGAAACATTTTATAGTCAATGGTATCTTTTATTTATAATTTCTGGTCTTCTTGTGGTACTTAGGGTGGCCTTCCCCAAAATAAAAAAACATACATCCTAATTTTCTTTCAGGATGCTTATAGATTCATTTTTTAAGTTTATATATTTGATCCACCTGGAATTCATCTTGGTGTGATTGAACTAAATATCCCACCTAATTTTTCCTGCAATTTATAGAGTTAGTGTAGTACGTTTATTGAATAGCATATTGTTTTTCCCCTAGCTGATTCAAAATGTTACTTTTATCATGTACTAAATTCCATGATATATTGGTGCAACTGTGTAGTATAATGGTAAAGCAGTTTGTCACTAGAATTAAAAAGACTTGTGTTCATGCTGTCTAAAAGTGTAACTTTGGGCAAGTTACTAAATCAGCCTAAGTGTCAGTTTCTCTATGTGAAATCTGGAGATAAGAATGCCTCACAGGACCATGTGAAGATTAAGTGATAAAAAGTATGCAGAACACTCATTTTAGAATCTGGTGTTATGGAAATTTTAGTAAAATTAGTTACTAGCTGTACCTGGGCTTATTATTGAATTTTCTTTTTCAGCCCTATCAATCTGTCCATTCTTATGGCAGTAATTCAGTTTTAATGATTATGTCTTTAGATTATAATTTCATATCCATTAAGTTAAATGTCTTCCATTAATTTTTTCTTAGCATTTTCTTGTATTGTTATATGCTTATTCTTTACAAAATTTTTCTCCCTTCAAATGAGGTAAATGGTCTAATTAAAACAATAACAATTGTTTAATCTGTCTAAGTTTCAGTTTAAACATTCACAAATTGGGAAGGATATCTCTTCTTAGAGGTATTATGAGGACTGGATGAAATGCAAAGAAATTATATAATAGGATGCCTGATGCATACATGTTTAATAGTTGACAATATTGTGATCATAGTAATCTTGATTTTTATCTATCATGGTATTCAGGCAAATTATTTTCACAATAACTTTTATGTTGTTGTGGAAAGCAGAATTCTGGATTGATAATGATTACTGTGCAAAGAGTAATCATTATCAATGATTTTTTAATAGCTTTAATAGCTATTTTTTAATAGCTAGACAGAAAAGACGCATGAAGGGCACCCCAACAGAGATGCAGGTTTACTCTGCAATTGTTAGAGTACATTGCAGGAGGAGGAGGAGGAGGGGGTGAGGGAGAATGAGAAGGAAACTGGGCATGTAAACTTATATTATTCCACGGGGCCCAAAATAAAATAAACACTTGGTGCTAAAATTGCAGATATCTAAGTGGTATTGGATAGACCTTGACCCAGAGTTGTGTATGTGCAGACACAGAGGAATAGATGGTGTGGGAAGCATTTGCCACTCACAGCCCTGTGTCTAAAAGGTAAATACAAGCAAGCACACTTTTAAGGATGTTACTGGACTCCAAATTAGACAGGTATTGAGAAAATCAACCAATGCGTCATTCTCTGACAATAACAAGACCTCTGGGAAATAATGAAAATTATTGGGTTTCCATTCATTTACTCTCTCACCAACCAGACTCTCCTCTTACATCTCAGTATAGGTCATTAAGAAAAAAAAAAAGAAAATTGTACTGTCCTCCTTTAACTCTGAGAGAAGGGAAAGGAAAGAATTTCAGAACTCAAGTCAAGACAGATATCAAATGTATTATTATTTTTAATCACTTCCAGGGGAGGGGAGTTTCTCATCCAAACCACCCACACAAATACCTAAAGTACAGTATCTTCTCACTATGAGCATAAATCTAGTGTTAAGAAGTTAAAGAAGGGAGAAATATAAAACAAGAGCCAAATCCTTTGGTTGTTGTTGGTTTTCTATTTTAGCAAATGCATTACAACTAACTGATGTTTGTAAGTTTAAAATGCCTACAATGCACTGCATAATGTGCCATCTGGGTAATTCTGAATGTTGCAGGCAGTCACCTTACTTTTCGGTTCTAAGGTTATGTTCATAAAGAGAACTGCAGTTGGTATCACATTGCATAAGCTCCCGGAGCTTGGGGGAGAATAATGACACGAATCAATAATGCTGTCTGGGAAATGGCTTAGAATAAAATATTACAGAAGGGCACGAACATCACCCAGGGGGAGACTTCAGTGCTGATTAAATATGGCTGCCTCAGCTCTCTTCCACGCAGTGACAGATGGGGCAGGAGTGCTTACTTTGGCTTTTGCTGCATTTTTCTGCACTAGGGTTACTCAGGTAGCATGAAAACACAGCAGCTCATGCCAGCTCTTTTAGCTTCGCTGCACTTGGGCGCCCCCTGAAGGCCAAAACTGCACACACAGGCAAGGAACTCCTCCCCATCAGATTTCAACAGAAGCCATACCTTACAGGAAGTTTACAATTCTCGTTCTTTTCAAAGCACTTTTGCAAAAAGAAATGAATAAACAAAATTAAGTGCTTACACACTGAGTTCTCCTTTTCACCAACTCCCACACCTCAAAGGAAGCAAAAAGATAGTTCATTCTTTTGAGTTCACAAAATTTCTTAAATAGTGTACAAAGAATTAACAAAATACTCCAAACAGAAATTAGAATTTAAAGATTATTTGCATAAATGCTAACTTTAAATCACATTTAAATGCATGGAAAAAATTGCACTGCCAAGTGTTAATAAATTGTTCTTTCTATATTTCCTCCATGTGTGAACAAGTAAGACTTGAAAACATCAAATCTTGCCACAAAAAAATATAATGTTCTCCATTCCACCCAGCTCAACTATAAACTTATTATAGTGCTAAGCTAAAAAATCCAATACCACCTATCCTACAATAAAATGTATCCTACCAACCCCTTTATTTTGGACTTTCATAGAAGCAAAACAAACAGAACTTACTTTATCCCTGGGAATAAAAACTGTGGGTGGCAGAGACATTAGCTATCAGTGCTATGGACATTGAATTTCCTCTGTGTGTGAGTGCTTGTGTCTCTGGGTACCCCATGATTAGAGGCATAGGTCCAGAAATTCTTGCTGCCTACTCTGCTCTGTTATAAATTTGATTGAAAACATTAGCTAGAATATAATGAAGTCCATGTGTCAGCCTTATTTGGCATTTTTTTAGAAAGATATGATTTTTAGAACACATAATTGTGATAAATCCACTCCAGATAATTTAAGTTTTTCTTTTTCTCAACTAGGTTTCCTTCCTCATACATACTTTACACAGTTAAATGGGTATTTATATATTAACGGTTATGGCTCTGCTTTATGAATTTATACCTTCAGATACTTTTTCTAATATCTATCTCTGTGGGAATTATTCTTCTAAGAAAACAAATTAACTTTTTCAAGCCACTTGTACTTAAAACCTTTTGGGTCATAATTAGACATACTTAGAAACTCTAAAATGTATTCATTGAATTTTTTAGTAATAAATAGAAATAATTTTGTACTATTGATCTAAATTTCCAAGCTCAAGCTTAAAAAAATGTTAACATGTTCAAACCCTTAAAATAGTGTGTTTTAAAGAAATTACCTTTATTCAAAAGTATCTTTTGGCCAGTACCATATATGAAAATTAAAGAAGTGTTTACCATAATTTGAAAACATTAAAGAATGTTAAATCTAAATTGAATTAGCTACTCCCTGAAGTTTCTTATTCAGATAAGTAGGTAAAGATGCTAAGTCACATATTTTCACAAAAGATTTTCTCTAAGGGTACAGATAGTATGCACCTTCAAAATATGTACATATAGCAATAAAATGAAGTACAGATCTCTCCTGTATAATTCCTGTAATCCATATTTTGGAAATCAGATGTTCGGCAATAAACTGGTAACTGAAAGCCAATTTTCCATTAGTTTAAAGGGAAAAAAATTGAAATGTGGTACATATTAACCCCAAACCACCAACTAAACTATCAAAACACAGCAAGACTTCTATATATAAGTAACAAACAGAATATTAAAAGCTTAAAACATCAATTTCTAATTATTCAGCTCTTAATATGCAGTTGCTCTGTGTAGAATAGGTGGTCTTTCTTCCACCAGCAGTTTTTACCTGTGATTCTGACACCAATTGTGCTTGGAATATAACATGAACCTTTCTGTATATATTAGTGAGTTTGGGAGCACAATTTTTTTTTCCTTTACAAATATCAGCTAAATATTGTACTGAGGAGATAGGCATTTTTGGTTATTGAAAATCAGGAGGTGTTTTCCCAGGAAAATCCTAACTATGGAGGCCTCCTGCAGGGTGAGCTGACTAGTGCAACCCAGAGTTTCAGGGGCTGCCTTGGGAGGAAGAGATTGCACTCTTACTGGAGAGCAGCAAGTTCAGGCTGGATGACCCTGACCCCAAAAGCACACAGCCATTGCTATCAGTATTAGTTTCCCAAAACTTCCATAATAAACTATCATATATTCCATGGCTTTAAAGAAAAAAAAAGAACTTCATTTGTTGACAGATCTGGAGGTCAGAAATCTGAAATCCAGGTGTCAGTGAGGTGTTCTCCAAGACAGAATCTCACCCAGGCCTCTTGTCTGTTTCTGGTGGCTGCCAGCCTATTTTACGGACACATCCCTCCAGGCTGTCTCTGACTTCACTTTTCTTTCTCCCTTCTCATCTCCTGTCTTCTCTTATAATCTGTGATGTGCTGGTGTCAAATTTCAACTTAATCACATCTGCAAAGACCCCTTTTCCAGTGAAGTTCACATTCACAGGTTCTGGGTGGACCTGTCCACATTCAACCCATACCATCCAAGCTTGAGTTCACCCGCTAATGCATCATCTCCACTGGTAATCAGGCCAGCAAGGCAATAGCCACTTGCCATAAGTCTCCTTCCTCATTTCAGCTACTACCTGTCATATCATTATTTGCTGAATTAAAGGTAAAAAGTACAGTCTGAACTTTATTTACATTTTTCCTGGAGATATCTGAGATAACTTCTTCTGTAGGGTTTCTTTAAGCTACCACATTCAATCCATCTATAAAGAGCTGAAAGAGTCAGGGGACGGTGAGTCTCCCCATGAGTGACCCTGTGGCAGGCACCACATAGGGTCTCTGTGGAAATGTGTCAAGGATTCCTGTGGTTTTTCTTACTTCCTTTCCTAGAAACTGCTTCTAAGTCACCTCCATTAACGTAGTCAAATAGAAATCATTCTAAGCGAGAAATTGTGTACGGAAAAACAAAACATAGAATGATCCCGAAAAATGGCTTGTTTGATGGCGCTCTAGATCTTATCACTGGTGACTTAGACAAAAATTACAGTACTTGTGTGATAATTTGCCAAGAAAATGAGTTCACAACCTTAACCTAGTTTTTAGTTCATGTGAAAAATAAAATTAATACATGATGTTTACAGATGTGGATAGAAGGAGCGTTTAAACATTTTCATAAGCATGTCTATTTATTTATAAGTGCATAATTTACAAACGAATGTTCATTGATGTCGTTGTGGAAGCATTTTGTTCTTATCAACAGACTTTGCCTTCTGAGGTCCCCTACCTCCACTCCTTTTTTTTTTTCCTCCCTCTTTTCTATTTTTTTTAAATAAAGTTTTCTTTCAAGTCCTCTACTGTTACAGTGTTTCGGCCATCAAAGTCCCCTCCTGGCCATTTTCATTTACCTTGTGACTCTGACCCTTTGTGAAGCTGAGCATTTTCAGAGAAAACTGATCCTGCAGGTCCCCAAGGATGTTATTCTCATTTATTCACGCAGCCCTTTGAATGGAGCAGTCCTCACTTGGCAGCCGTTCAGCAGGCCCAGATTCAAAGAGCACACAATCCCTTTTCTTCCAGAGGCCTTTCAAAACACGGCCCAAGTTTTGTCGAGGAGCTTTAATGGATGTCAGTCATCCAACATGTTCCATCTCATTCATGGCAGCCAGCGAACGCGGTGAGTAGAGAGGGAGTAAAAGAAAGCAGGCAAACAATGGGGTCAGGGATAATTTCCCCAGCCTTCTGTGACGTGACATCACACACAGGTGGCATTTGTGAGCTGCCATTACTCACGACAGGCGAGTTAAAATAGAGAATTTAATGTGCTTGTATTTAAAGCCTCGCCAAAGCCTCCTGAACAACTTCAGAGCCAAGATCTCAGGAAACCGGGGATCAGTTTGAAATGTGGGTGCTCTGGATCTGAGACAGCTGTGGGGCAGGGTCCCCTTCCTCCCGCCCATGGGGTGATGGAAGGATGGAGCCCCCTTTGTGTCATCTGCATGGTCGCCTCTGACAGCTGGCTCTCCTTTCCTGAACTTCAAAATGTTTGGGGCCTTCTGAAGACCAGCAGTAAAATGGGGAAGCTCAATGACAGTCCCAGGGGACAGGGAAGGGGGATGGAGGCAAAGGCTCCAAGCTGCGTACCTCTGTACCTGCCAACTGGTGTGTCACAGAGGGGCTAAAATTACTGGCTGGTCAATTATCTGATTAAAGAGAACCTTTCATTTGAGGCTTTTTTTTTTTTTAAATCCAGACTGAAATCTAAACCTTCTAGTAAGTTACTTAAACTTTTTTTTTTTTTTAACTTGGGCATAATCAACATTTGGGGGAGAAATGATAATAAAAGGAAAAAAGGTACAGGGAGAAACACTTTGTTACTGGCTACATGCCATAAATTGTTCTGGGATTTTCTTTTTACTTTTTTTTTTTTTTTTTTTTTTTTTTTGGTACGAAAGCAAGGTTTGAAACTACTGGCATCAGATTTAATCTTATTTATCTTCACACACACACACACACACACACACACACACACAGCTACCAGGCCAATTGTATTTTTAAATTAGTAGAATCAATTGATTAAATAAGGTACCAGTGTTCCCCAAAAGCAATTCATTTTTTATTAGTTTTACAATTGCATTGAAATCCCTTTAAATTATAGAGTTCATGAATTATGCCTGTGTCAGGCAGTATCAGAACTACATTTTTATGGCTCTTAGATTCCACAGAGGCTGTTGTGGTTTGAAAATAACAGAACAATGTGCTGCTGCTTCACCAGCCAGTTAATGACCTGCCCCATAGCTAAAGGCCCCAAACCGCATAGGGCAAGCTGGGCTCAGCCACCCGGGGCCAAGGCTGCCTGGCTGGAACCACGCAACATGAAAAACATTCCAAACTTTTTTCTTCGATACATGCCGAGTTGACTTCTTGAATTTTTACTAATCATTTCTCCATAGTTTATGATGTCTTGTTTGCTTTAATGAGAGAGATGGAGGGAGAAACAGACAGACACAGAAGATAGCAAAGATGTGGAGTCAGCAAATAGCGATGCATGAGAAAAAGTAGAAATGCCAGACCTAAACCAAGAACCATTGTTAGACCGAAAACTGGGGGCTTTCAAGGATAGGAGAATGAAGAATGAAAAAACAAAATGTGGGCTGGGAGTGTAGCTCAGTGATAGAGCACACGCTTAGCATTCAGGATGCCCTGGGTTCAAACCCCAACACACACACACACACACACACACACACACACACACACAAATTGTGCTCCTTTGTTAGAAGAAGAAAAAAAATAAGATGGTGAAAATGGGGGGGGCAGGAAAAGGACGAAATGGAGGAGAAAGAGAAGGAGGAAGACGATTAGGAGGAAGAGGAAGTGAGGAAAAGAGCAAGGGAGGAAGGAAGGAAGGGAATGTCTTGTCACCATTTTTCAATTCTTAAACATATGAACTCTCTTCACATACCAGCATGAATGAAGGATTTACACTAAAGAATACAATAATCAACAATAGACATGTTCACCAAGCTTCAGAAACCTGTAGAAAGATGGGTGCTATTAACAGCTGCAGTTTTTAATCTGTTCTTTTCATGCAATATTTCTCTTCTGCCACTCCCAAGAAAATACTTGGATCTTGCAACATGGTTATCGTCATCAAGGCGGACATTATCAGTGGTCATTTCTTTTTCCGTCTCTAGTGGACCCTAGACCTGACGGCCCTTCTTACAAAAAGGAAACAAAAGGGTTATGGCAGAGCCTGCCTCCAACTCTTGAGGACCTCCTGTCCTGCCCTCTTCTCCCGCTCTCACAGCTGGACACAGACCCTGCCCATTGCTCCCTGCGACCAGCGGCTCACTACATTGTCACCCTGTATGTGAAGAACTTTGCTAAAATGTATTTTCTTGTGGGAGCCTGAATTTACCATCCACTCCCTCATCCTTTTTAGTTCCATAACTATATAGAAATATCTACCCCCATTTCCCCTCTTCCACAGAACAGCCTTTGAAACTGTTAACACAACCTGTCATTCTCTCAGGCAAAATGAATACATCCCCCCGGTTATTCTTTATATGATATGGTTTCCAGACCCTTCACCATCCCTCCTTTGAACACGTTCCAGTTTGCTGTCAGCTTCACTCTTAAAATGTGGTGCCCAGGACTCAACAGAGCGCTTCCTGTGTGACCGGCAGTGAGTGAGGTTAGACTAGTAACTCCCTTGATGTACACGCAATATTTCAGTTACTGCAGTATAAGACTGAGGTGTTCAGCAGCAGATCCACATGCTTGAGTTACATTAACTTGAATTAAAATCAAAGGATCAGATACTCACTATCATTGATCATTTGAACCTAAATGTAAAATTTTATATTTGTCTTCTTGAGTTTCAACTTCTTGGTTTCAGCTACTCTAATTCATAAAATATTTTAATGAATTACTGTCCCCTAGCTCATTAGCTAATCCTCCTAATTCTGTATTACTTGCAATTTTGATAAAATATCTTTCTTTGTCCAAGGCACTAAACAGAAGAGAAAAACCAAGGACCTATAATAGTTCAGTGAGGTACTTGACATCTAGTATACAATATATGTTAGTAAATACTATCATTAAACCCTTCAGAGCCCTTCCACTGGTGGGCATCCATTCCTTCTCTCATTACAATAACTTAGCGGGGCATGGTGGTGCATGTTTGTAATCCCAGCCACTCTGGAGGCTGAGGAAGGAGGATCTCAAGTTCAAAGCCAGCCTCAGCAACTTAGCAAGGCTCTAAAGCAACTTAGGGAGACCGAGTCTCAAAATAAAAAATAAAACAGACTGGGGATGTGGCTCAGTGCTGGAGAACCCCTGAGTTCAATGTCTAGTACCAAAATCAATACATAAATAATAATAACATATAAAAACTTGTTAAAAAAGGAAGATAGAGAAAGAGAGGTGGAGGAGAAAAGAAAGAAAAAGGACAAAGAAAAAAAAAAGAAAACCCAAAAAATATTATAAAAGAAAGAGAGGCAACAACATGAAAATCAAGATGCACCCAGGCTGGGAATGTAGTTCAGTGGTAGAGCATTTTTCTGGTATATTCAAGCCTCTCAAAGTCCTGGGTTTGATCCTAAATGTATTTAAAAAGCAAATACCCATTAATTTATCCTTGAAAAGGTCAAGCAGCTAGGTGACAGTTAGAAGTCTGGTGTACCTCGTGCCCTCAGAGTTTTCTTGGGGACCTGCTCCCATTTGTTCCTGGTTTTCCACCTCCACTATTTTAATAAACAAAAGCAGTAATTAGTAAATTGAGAGTGTAAGTTCAAGGGTTTATATTGTATTTCAGTGAACAATGTTCCCATTCTGTCCGTATCAGTAAAATGGTGGTCAGAAATGAATAGTAAGAATTATTCACTGAGGATTTTGAGAAATAACTGAGTACCTTCACTGAGGAATGGCAGTCTAATATAGGATGTGTCCTGCCAACTCCAGTTGCATCTGTACGAACTTACTCAAGCAAATCTGCTTCAACAAAATATAGAAATATTTAGTATTACAGAGTTTGAAATATATTTTTAAAGTATTATCAAAACAACTGAAAAAATCCTGATATCTAGTAACTGCTGTAACTTTGTTATTATTCTGTCCTTCAATAAGTCAGCATTTATTCTTTCTTTATAAGGCATATAAATATTCTTTATAATATGTGCTTCTACTCCAAATAGCTGAGGGTTTTATAAGGTAACATACTATCTCCTCATGTCTGTATTCCCCAGCTGCCCTTCTATGTGGAGAGAAAGGAACAGATTATTATTTTTAGGAAAAGAGCATATATGATGTAGAAGGAATATAGATTTTATATTTACAAAATTTAGACCTAACTCTAAAAAAGTCAAATGTTATGTAGTAAAATTTGCTAAATCAGGACCATGAAAGCAAATTAAGGGCCAGATGATATTTGTATACACATTCTCATTGTTTTGGATATCAAATTCAAAAGCAAATATACAATTCTATGAATTTCTTATGCTTTTTCCTACTGCCTTAAGGTACTTGGGACCCCATTAATAAGAAACTGATTTGTCTGTCCTTATGTATATTTTCAAATTGAAAATTAATTTTACATAAAAATAATTATGTAACATTGGAGTAACAAAGCAGCTTCTTAATAAGTTTTTGAGGGGAAAATACATGCATCAACATCCTCAGGTATGACAGAATAATGTTAAGGATAAGTAAAAAATACAAGAATGTGATTTTTTTAAGACCACACAACTAAGAGAGATAATGGAAAGGTCTGTTATCATAGTATGGCCATATCTCCTATATGACACAGTGGATTCTCCCACTTTTCAAATAGTCTTCAGCAAACTGTGCACCTACTCTGTCTACTTACATAGTCCATGAGTGCTCATGCTTCCCACTAAGACTAGAATGGAGCTCATTTGTATTAAACTAATATCTTGCTCACCAACCCAAGGATCCCAAGGCATGAGTGAATAGAAGTGAATAGGAAACAGGAGTCCTTCTTGGCCCCGTCCGTCACTGCATAATGACCACCGTTGAGGCCACCTTAAAGATGAAGCACCTTCACTGCATGACTCCTGCCATCAATTGCTAATGGTCTTTTGTGAGTCTGATAATTGATTCATGCTGGCTGATATCAGATGCTTTTTAATATCTGCCCACAAAAATGGTGGTTGAAAAACCCAGTATGAAGAAATTCTTCCAAGTTAAGCTACCTGCCAAAAAGAATAACTTTAAGTAGAGATCATTGCACTGGGGGATCATTTTGATTTTGCAAATCTCTTTGAGGGAGTAGAGGGTGACCTTTATTGTTAGTTCCACTTCTGCTGTGAATCAGTTTCAACCCCATCAGTAATTTAATTTTTTTCTGATTCTTTATAAATATTTTTATATATTAAAAATACTCTCTGAAGAATTAATTCATTTGTCTTCATGTAAAGGATCAAATTTGTTCATGATTTGGTCTTTACTTGTTAATTTCCACATTCTAAACATGTTATTCCCCAATTTGAAAAGCTCTCCAACAATTCTTATAAATGTTTCCCAATTGCTTTTATTTTTATTCATTTGAATTTTCAATTATTTTAATTTAACAAAAAACAATGTCAACTCTCTAAATAGAAGAAACAAATGACTCTTTTGAGAATTTACAGAGGATAGAAATACTTTCTTACTGATAATAATCCAGTAACATAGATTCTATATCTATAGTCACTTAAAAGAAGATACTGTGCTTTGGAGGGTTAATGACCTTCCCAAGATCACCTGGCTAAAATATATGGAGCTGGAGGACAAAGCATAATTCTGTACAGAGTAGGACTAATTCCCTTCTATACTTCTCTCAAACTAACTTCTCAAGCTTCACCATTTTAACACCTGTCTTCCCTGGTGCATAAGGAAGAGCAGTCCACCCATTAAATCCATTGCTTTCCACTGATGAGCTCTGGGTTGTGGGGGCAGAAGGAGGGAAGGCAGAGAGAAAAAGAGGAAAAGAGAGAGGACTTGTTTTCCTATTAATCAAGTGTATCGGCAATGATGGATGTTTTCAGAAAGAATCATAAAAATAGATGGGAATTATTTGTTTGTTTATTGCTAGAAGAAAAAATAATTATCCATGTTGTTTTAAAAACTCTATGAACATTACAATATCAAACTCACCTTGTGTTTTTTTCTAACATGTATCCTATTAGAGTGTTTTAAAATTTATGCTAACTACAACACTTTTATGCATTGTTGTGTATGTGAAATTAAAGAGCTTTCTTTTCAAAATTATAGTGAAGAATTAAGCAAAAACTGAATTACAGTCTACAAAGGACCCAAATTATAGTAATGTCCAGTTGTACCCCGATTTTATCTAGATTTCAAGAATAGCAGTAGGCCCAACCGTTTATTTGCATAGTTAGTTTCTAATCAGTAAGAAAGATCAACTATGTCCTTTATATCACAAAATGTAAGAAAATGTTATTGGGATGTTAGCAAAGTATGATTGTTACAGTGATAGGGTAAAGCTACTATTTAAAAAAAAAAATAAGTTCTCTGAAAGCTATTGGGTCCTATGTAGATTATCATCAGTATAGCATCAGTAAATATCAAGAAAATATTATCTTGCTATATAATAAGGTGTTATTCTAAATCTATTCATTGCTAGATTGAGTTCAACAGCTCTGGAAGGCATTTAATAGCATCTCTTTGATCTATACATAACAAAACAGGGCCCTGAGGAGCTTGTCCCAGAAAACATAGAGAATAAATGACTGAGCCAGATCCCCAAACTAGGCCTCAGATTCCAAGGCCAATGATCTTTCCCATTGTACCAGACTTGTGTTAAACTCCAAGACACAATTTAAACAGGATATGCAATTTGGAAACTTTACTTTGAATTATTAACCTTGTGTTCTGATTATTTTCCATCAGTATTTATCTTTGTATCTTTCTCTGTCCTAAGGGTTCTCTCTTTTGGATTATTGTTATCTGATTTTTCTAAACATTACTACTTGTCTTTTATTTTCTCCCCATAATTGTTTTTCATTTTTAGACCTTATGTCTGCTTTTATTTTTTATTTTTAGTTTATTCTTTTTTATTTTCCAAAATTCCCAAGGGAAAAATTGTTATGGTTACGAAGTACCAAAAAACATGAGTTTAATATCAAGAACTTGGATGCTACTTATACAATTCACATACTTATAGTTATCATTAAAATTGATTTCCCCTTTCTAAAATTTATAAAGTTATTTAAGCCCTTTCATCCCTCTTAATATCATTTATGAAATTTTCTTTATAAGCTATGAAAATTCTATAGATGAGAAAATGGGATGAGTGTGTTTAGGGTAAGAACAAGACTGGCACGGAATCAATGTGATTCAGTAGATAAGTCTAATTTCCGATTATTATATATCAGTTTAAACCAAGCTATACATTGCCCAAGCTTCAGGAGCTTGATTTATCCAACAGTTTGAACCATTCTCTAGCACAAGCTAGATACTTTGAGAACAGAGCAAAAACTAACAGTGTTTTTACAGGGTGTTATAGCACCCTGTAACTCCATAGTTTCTGAGAAACAAACACATTTTGAAGGCATTTTGAAGATAAAGGTTTTACATACTGCATATATACATATATATATATATATATATATATATATATATATGTTTTTAAGAAAGAAGGACAGGGAGCAAGAGAGAGAGAGACAGAGAGAATCAATTTTTATTTAGTTTTTTACATGACTTCTGTTGCTTTGACACTTAATTGTGTATGAGGGTGCTGGGATTTGAACCTGTGTACTTGTGCATGCCAGGCAAGTGCCATAACCGCCAAAGCCACTGCCCCAGTCCCTGGATATATTTTTAATACTAACTGAAGCACTTTTTGCATGCCCTAAAAATCAATTTTTATGTTTTGATAATTTTATATACCTCAGAATTAGAGATGGTGGAGAAATTTGAGAGAAGCCATCACTTACTAGTCTTGAAGCTCTTGGGGCTTCACTTACCCTCCTGAGCCTCATCTATAAGCACTGCAAGGTTTTTATAACTAAGACAATGTATGTAACGTGCCTGACACATGATGGGCCTCCTCCAGTCAGTGACATGGTGATAATAACGATTCTGAGATCTCTCCATTAAAGAGAAGGTGGAAGAGGAGCAAACCAAGCTACTGGGTAACCTTATTAGTGCACATAACTAATACAACTTAAGTTTTAAAGGGCAACGGTAATTTAGAATTTGGATCTGTGATTCAATAAATAAGCCTTCTAGGAAAAAAGTTTACTCTTAGAAGAAGACCCACAAAAAATGAAACTGGCTAATCCATAAATGTTTATACATGGCCTTGCTATGATAAATAATTTAAAAAGCAATTTTACAGAACTTTAGAGAGATGTTAATAAGTTAAAAATGCTTTTCTCGGTCTTTTGTAGTATGTGATTAAGAAGTCACAAAATCTTTTTTAAAAGACTTCAATGTTTGAAGTTTTTTGTGAATGTAAATGAAGCAGTCAATCTGCCAAGAAGAAGTATGCCTCAAAATGTAGTTTCTGAAAAGTTATTTGTAATGTTTCATTCTACAGTACTGGTTTTTTTTTATGTGACTTTAAACAACAGAGCCTCCAGAAAGAATCAGCCCTGGACAAGAAAGACATGTATTCTCTGAGTGGCCCATACACAGCTATTCCTATACTTGGAGGCAATTTTAGAATAAATGAAGATCAGACTGAGGCAAGCAGGGTAGCAAACACTTATGGAAGAGCGAAACTTTTTCAGACTTTCAGTTGTCGAAGCAAAGTTGTCAAGTGTTGCAGTGGGCCTGTGTTGTATTTTATTTAGCTCTAAACCACAGGTTTATACCCTGATAGCAGCTATGGGCCGATGGGCTGAAGTCTCATTTGCTAGAAACATCACAGGAAAAGGAAAGACCTCCAGAATGGGGGTCACAGTTGGTGGGGAGACTGTCTTGTTCCCCTGCCCTGATTCAACACAGAGTGATTCTCAGAGTAGCTGATGATAAAAAGGCCAGCAAATGACCTAGTCACCTCAACCTAATGTTATTATTCCTATTATTCTAATTTTGGTTTTATTTTAATTTTTTAAATAATTAAGTCCAGCAACAAATTACTAAAATAAAAAACGGTAGGCATTTTAATACAGATTGCAGTAAAAGAAACATTGTACTGGAACTCCCTCACATGGGTCTTGAGTGTTGAATAACAGCCTGTGAATAATGATTTCCTCTCTCCCACACTCTGCTCCCTTTTGGTATGCAGCCCAGGTAGGCAGCCAGCACTAAGTATCTGATAACATGCCTTGTCGGGCCATGTAGAATAATATTTTCTTCCAAGCCCTGTAATTTTGCCCCTCTGCAATCTAAGGCTCCACGCCCAGCACATCTTGTCTCTTGGGAAACCTACAGAGCCTTGGTGGCCAACACTGAGACTATTTGGACTTCCAAACCAAGATAAAGATTATTTGAAATTTCTGTGTGTTTATTGACTACTGAACTTATGCATTTACAACAATCTGGAAAAAATGCAAAAACAAAGAATTCTCTGAATTAGAAGCTAAGTCTTCTCAAAACTAATTTTACTTGTTATATTATAATAAATCATACTGTGAGAATTAATTTACATTCACCTATGCTGGCAAATTTAGTAAGTATTATTATATTTCTAATATAGGAAGAGGTAGGGTTCTGTATTTATTTTTCATATTCTCCTCTAGGTATTTTGGCTTTAAACATTCACTCAATTCTCTTCTTTATATTTAGCCAGGTGCTGTAAGCCTTCTTTATCCTAGAGATTAAAAAACTGGGTTCAAAAAAATAAGTTACATTAAAAATACAGGTTTATTTTCATGCTAAAAATGATGTCTAAATGTTATTTTTGTAGATGTCTCATCTTGAAACCATTTTATAAAATCTCTTTTTCTTAAATTGTCAATGACTTCTCACAAATGATATGTAAGTAAAGGTCACGTTGTTTGGGGTTATTGAGTTCTCAAGGGAAGGTGGGGATAGAAAAATTACAAGACGCTGCTTTCTTCTTCACAGATTAGCTGCAGGGTGAACAGGGAGAAGTAAAACTTATTATCTTCATGTACAAATAGGCATTTGATAGTTTTACAGTTGCATTGAACATAATTTGGGACAACCTAGCTTCTCACGTTTGATTGATTGCAAACAGCTCAGCATCTCCCCCACTTTTGCTCAACTGCTTTCTAGGCACCTAACACTTCATTGGAAGTACACCTCTCACCGGATCATATTTGTGTATATTAAATAGCATTCATTCTCCTGTTGTAAATGCAGTTTAAAAGGACAGATTCCAGCCAGGTGCTGTGGCATATCTATAATCCCAGAAGCTCAGGAGACTGAGGCAGGAGGATCACAAGTTCAAAGCCAGCCTTAGCAATTTTAGTGAGGCCCTAAGCAACTTAGTGAGATCCTGTCTCAAAATTTAAAAATTTAAAAAGAAAAAGGCTGGGGATGTGGCTCAGTGGGTAAGCAAAGGACAGATTTCTCTGTGCTGTATCATTCCTTAATCTGATAAGTAAAGACACTGGTACATCTAATTGCGTTCTTCTGGTGCAGCTCATGTGTGTATTTGCGTCCTGGCAAGTTCATGGTGTTCCAGTGCTGAACAGAAGGCTCCTGAGGGACTGAACAACTGAAGAGAAGTCTCTGGATGTGAACTTGAACCAGCTGGAAGCCTGGGGGTCAGGAGAGGGTATAGGAGCCCAGGGAGAGGACTTGATGGGCATTCTGCAACTACAAACATTATTCAGAGCAATCCATTTTACTTCCATAGAAATTACTGATAGATGAAGTGATGAAGATAGATTTTGGACAAACCAAGGTGAAAAATAACTTTTAATGCATCTGTCTATTACAGAGAATTTTAAATGCCTGTCATTTTTTCTGCCCCAATTCAACTCAAGAAACATAAACACCATATCTCCCAGATGACATATGTAAGCCACATTCATTTTACCCAAAAGCTTATATAACAGGCCTGCAGTTGAACAGTTAAGTGGTAAAACGGGCAGCAAAAGGCCGGTTTGGTTTCCCTCCTCCCAGGGAAGCCTATAAAAAGTGATGACACTCCTTGTCCTATTTTTCTTCAGTTCATGAGAATGTAATAATAGTAGACACAACTGTAGCATTTTGAGTGCTAGACCTTAGCTCTGGGAATAGAGAAGACTGGTGAAGAAGACAAGGAGATTAGAGAATAACCCTCCTCTTCTGTACTCTCTACTCTGCCTTCTGGGGAAGAGCCTCTGTAGTAGGTCTCCCAGAGACTGCTTAATTCTTCCTCCCAGTTTAAATGGCCATGAGTCAGCCGCTGACATTTCTGCACAAGACAGGATTGAGCGGATTGAGCCTCCAGAGAAGCAGGCTGGGCGAAGCTCCACATTCTGCAGTCCTTCGCTGGAGCAGTGGGACACAGGAAGAGGCAGCAGAAAGCAGAAGTCTCTGCTCCCAGTCCACTAAACCAAAATCCCTTTGACTTCTACATATCTTGAACATCTGAAAACCTGTGCCTTTCTCTATTTACAGGAGAAACTGTCAAGGGTGCCAATAAAATAAATATAAGTTTCCTACTTTTCAGTAGTGCCCTGAAAAGTTAAGAATTTTCCATTTCCAGGACCAACCAATGTAACATTGCACTTGATCTGCTACTTGCAAATTCTCCTTCAACTTTTCATTCAGAAGCTCAATTTGTTTAAAATGATTTTAAGGCCAAAACAATGCAGCGGTTACAGCTCTCTGACATATTGTTTGTAACCAGAAAAATCAGCAAAGCCAAAGCGTTCTGCTGTGAGTGCTTTTGTTTCTCCTCTTTTGTTTTATTAACCTCTCCACAGCTGGTGCAGTTGAAAACACTCTTTCATCACATGCTTAGCAGAAGTTCAAGTGTACTTGAGAATGCAGCCAAGAATCTGTCTGCTGGAGTCACTGTCAGAATGTCATGTTTCACTTCTAACCCAGCTCCTATCTGATACAGCTGATGGAAACAAAGAAAATCTGTAGCAGGAAAAGGTCTCCCTGGACCCTCACAAACTGATCATTCCCCAGGAATAGTGGTCAAGCAAATCTAGCAGAGGAGAGGTATTTTCACATTCATCTAATAATTCAGAATTCATAGTATTTTCTGCTTGTGCAAGTTTTTTTATGTAGTAAATAAAGTGTCTGCAAGTCACAAGGTGCTAGTTACAAGCAATAATACACTTTTGTCTGATACTACTTGGAATTTACAAAACAATATTAAAATTAAGCCGGTGTCAAAAAATTACCAGTTCTCTTGTTTCTTTCTTTATTTTAATAAAACATTTCATTTTCCTACTCTTTGTACATGAATGTTGATTTTTGTAATCTAGGGAGTATTTATGATGATTGCTTAATATTTCAGTAAATACACATTTATTATTATTGCAAGGCAATGTTGTCTGCTGAAATGTTTTCTATAAAATTAAATGAGTACTCAAGTTACTTTTCCTGGAGAAAATGTACATTTCTGACAATATTTTTCAAATTGTATGGGATGGAAGAATTTTTTCCTTTATTATAAGAGAAGGATTTACCTTCTTTCAAATGTATTAAGTACTTCAATTTTAGTGAATTATTAATGGGATCACATCCCAACATCTTCATGTCACAACATACATTACTTTTCATGTTGTGACCTTTAGTTCATAACCACATCGATGGAAGCCAAGTATCTCCTAACATGTGCTCAAAAGTGATAGTGAGGGACTAGAGTAGTGGCTTAGTTGTAGAGCACTTGCCTAGCATGCACGAGGACTCAGGTTCAAACCACAGCATCACATGCACAACCAAGTGTTGTAAATTACAGAAACCAGATGAAAAAATAAATAAAATTGATTATCTTTTTCTCTTTAAAAAAAAAAAAAAAGAAAAAAATGATAGCAAGGCCAGGAATCCTTGATGAGGTTGACCATGATGGTTCTGGTTCATTTATTCAATTAGCAGATAAATATTTATTAAGAGTATCTGTGCCTGGCTGGCACTGTTTCACATCCTGGAATACTGTAATGAATGAGAGAAAATATTCTGCTCAATTTAATGGGAGAAGTGAGACATACAATGGAATAAAAATACAAACCCAACTGGTAGTAAGGAGTTTCGTGTAGAAGCTTAAAATCGGATGATGAGAGAGAATGATAGGCACCACTCCTTCATGTTAGGAGTCCATAAAAGTTCCTCTGAAGGTGTATGATTACTGCTAAGTGTACCCTGACAGGAAGAGAGCCATGTGAGGGCTCATGGAGAAATAAAGGCCATAAGGCGAGACCATGCAGGAGAAGTTCAAATTTCATCAGGCTTTAGGATTTGGGTTTTATGTAGGGGTACTGGGAAGCCCTTTGAAGGATTCCAAACAGGAGAATAACATGATTTGATTATTGTATTAAGCTCATCATTCTGAAATGTAGGTGAGTAGTGGGAACTGAGAGAGCCTGGAGAAATGGCAGTGTCCTAGACAGAGTGGCAGCTGATAGTTAGCTGTTACACACAGATAGTCATCACATAACCTTCAGTTGTTAAAATGTTGAGATACTTCCCTAAGGATTGATAACAGCCCTTGTCCTGAGCCCCCTAAATACTTCCCACCTTCCTTTCCCAGCCTATCCTTTCCCCCAGGTCCTCCAAACCACCTTATGACCCAGTAACCCTTGTTCTGGTGCAGCAGGACAGTCACAAGAATTCAAGAGCCCCAACTGCATATACTGTTAAATATTTTGAATATCATTGCTACCATAGTACTGGAAATATTGATTTTGCAAATATTGATCAAGCACCTGTGACATAATAGATACTGTCATAGGTCCTGAGAAGGCTAGCCCTAAGCAAAATAGACAAAATACCTGCATGGAAAAGAAGTGGACAGATCTAGTTATTTTAGAAGTAAAGTCATCAGGACTTGCCAATGGATCTGCTGTGGGCATTAGGAAAAGAAAGAAATCCCCAAGTTTGTTACACAAGCAATTGGTAGATAATTGGTTTATTCAGATGGAAAAGTAGGGAAGGATTAGGTTTGTGAAAAGAAACCTTTTTTTCATAATTCACAGGATTCATAAGAGACCTAAATTCACAGAAACATATAAGGGAAAGCCAATGAGAAACCTTTGAAAAGAAACATGGAATGACTTCTTCTAGCTATAAGACAACTCTTCTATAATCCTGGGCCACTAATGCCTACCACACATACTTCAGAGAGTTGTGGCCATGATCCATCAGGGCAATACATAGGAAATCACTTTCTGTTGTAAAGAAATGTGGGCCACTGTCACTGACATATTACCGACAACATCACCCAGGTATCTGGAAGTCATCATTTTTGCCTCTTCCAATAGGAATGTGAGCGGTAGGAGCTCCCAAAGATAAACACAGAACAAGAACCATGAAGGGTAACATCATTGTTAAAACAATCCTTCAAATTTCCTCAAAGTTAAGAGACCATGAAGAGATGGTCTGTACACCACTTTGTTTTTTTATCAATTTCAAGATGATTTCTCAACCACTCACTTTTTTATATTAATGAAAAACTGGATTGGTTTTGATACTGCTTTACATTGGATAAATAATATCAGTTACAAACAATGTCTTATCTGACATAATTATAAAAATTGAGATGAGAAGATAAAAGGAGCAAGTGAGATAACTCAAATGCCTCCCCTTGGGCATTTTAACACTTCCCATTCATGCCTTTAAAAAAGATGAGTCTTTACGTCCTTAAGATACATCTCATGAACGCACTGAGTCCATCCCTCCTAGAGCTGTGGAAACAGTTAAATGAAATAGTGCATAACAGCATGCTATGCAAATGTGTGCTGTGGCTCTACGAGTAGCACGAGTGGTATACAGCAGGAAAACGATTTTCAGGCTGCAAAGTGTTGATTATTTGTTTTGTATCTTCTTACCTCATCCCATAGCAACCACAGCATCTTGTATTTATTCCAAAGCACTTACCATCCTTCACTGGATTAAATGAATTATTATTGAAGAGAGCAGATGACAAGAATACCAAGTTTCTAATCTACTGTACCTAGAGGCTTGAGTTCAAAGCTTTGGCATGATTCCTAAGGTACTTTGCACCTTCTACACTGTACCGAACAAACCTTAAAAAGCTCAGTACTACAAATTCTCTTCCGATATTTTTCATCTTCCTCTTTTCTCCTTAAGGAATGAATAATTTAACTTTCCAAAGCATAGTAAACACTAGACTACTTTAGTATTGTACAATGGTTAATAGCACAAGGTTTAGGGGTGAGGGTAGAGTTCAGTGGCAGAGCACTCGTCTAGAATACTTAAGACTCTGGTTCAACTTCCAGTACTGGGGGTGGGGGCAGCGCAAGATTTGATGACAGTCTGCATTTGAAAACTAATTATGTGACTGACCTTGAGTAAGTGGTTTTATCACTTTGTATTCATACAAGATGAAGAAATTGATAAAAACCCATCTCCAAGATTGTCTTTAGGAATAAATAAGTTGTCGATGGTTATATGAAATGAACAGTGCTTAGCACCTATGAAGAGTTCAAAAGACAATAGATACAATTATTTCATCATAATATAATATGATATCTAAAAAAAGAAGATTAAAAGTATATATTAATCTCATTACATCTTAACACTAACCTGGAAAAACAGTGCTACTAAGTATCCTTGTCACCAATTCAAGTGAGACCTACAGCTCAACTAGAAAGCTTACATATAAAACCTACTCACTGTACTGCATACTATGTGTCAGGGACTGTGATCATGCAAACATAAAATCCTGTCCTCCAAGCATTTGCAGAAAGTTGCAATTAGATCCTTATCTCTCACCTTGCATAACAATCAAATCAAAATAGATCAAGGAATTAGGAATTAAACCACCTACCATACAATTGCCAATAGGGCCAACACTCCAGCATTTGGGAGTAGGCAAAGACTTTACCAACAAGACTCTTAAAGTGAAAGTATTAAAGTAAAAAATCAATGAGTGGGATGCCATTATGCTAAAAACCTTCTGCTCAGCCAAGGAATTGGTCAAGATTGTCAAGACACAACCTACAGAATGGGAGACAATCATGGCCTGTGATTCCTCTGACAGGGGACCAATATCCAAAATTTACAAAGTACTCAAAAAACTTAAAATCAAAAACACAAACAATTCAATCAATAAATGGGCCAAAAAGCTAAATAGAAACTTCTCAACAGAGGACGTTGAGCTAACCAATGAATACATGAGAAAGTGTTCTAAATCACTAGTAATCAGAGAAATCCAAATCAAAACTACACTAAGATTTCACCTCACTCCAGGCAGATTGGCAAAGATGAAGAATATAAACAATAACAGATGCTGAAGGGCTTGGAGAGCTAGAGGTACACTAGCACCCAGCTGTGGAATTTCAGACTGGTATAGCCGCTCTGGAGAGCAGTGTGGGCAATCTTCAAAAAATTAGGAATGGATCCACCATACGATCCAACTATCCCTCTTCTCAGTATTTTCCCAGAGGAGTTAGAATCAGCGCATTACAGTGACACAGCAAAATCTATGTTCATAGCCACTCAATTTACAATAACTAAAATGTGGAACCAACTCAGATGTCCCTCACTTGATGAATGCATCCAAAAATTATGGTATATATGTACAATGGAATTCTTCTCAGCTATTAGAAATAACGATATTATGGCCTTTGAAGATAAATGGATAGCAATGGAAGAAATCATGCTGAGAAAAGTTAGCCAAATCCAGAGAGTGAAGGGTCGAACGTTTTCACTCATTTGTGGAGGGTGAAGCTAAACCCAGGCCTGGGTGAAGGGTATCTAACTCATGTATTAGACCTACCAAAGGTGTAACAATACATAATCTAAGGCAACCATAGATATGTAAAGGGGAGGGAGAGATAAGTGGAGGAGGGGAGGGGAGGAAGATAATCAACAATGTAGCATACTCTTTACCCCCCTGAGAATCCAAATACTACTTATGCAATCATTTAATTCTGGAAAATTCACAGCCTAAGCACTTATATAATTTGTACGGGCAAAATATAGAAGAATCAAGATACTCCAGTATGGGAAATGTGGGGGTAATTCTGGTTTAAGAACATGTGCATATCATATTGTTACTTTATATGCATTTATGATTATACAATAACGCCTTAAAATGTTTGTTTTTAAATTTTATCCTCAAGCAACTCACACTGCAGAGAGAAGAACCAAATATAGGTCAATGAGGATATTTTGTTGTTCATACACACAGAGTTCCAAATTTATATATATAACACAGTGTGAAAGGTGCTAGTGCACAAAGAAACATAGAGGACGGTGTGGAATTGGGAGCAGGTTGCATGACTGTTGGGGTAGCCATTTAATATAGGGTCCTGAAAAACCCCATTATAGGGAGTTAGCTATGGTTTGAGTGTCTCCCAAAGGTCCATGTGTTGGAGGTTTTTTCCCAGAGTGGAGCCATTGAGAGGTGGCAGAACTTTTAAGAGGTGGGGCTACTGGTAAGTCCTTGCGGCATGCCCTTAAATGGGTTATTGTTGCTTTCTGTGAATCCTTGTTAGTTCTCACAAGAGGGTTGTTATTGAAAGTCTGTGAAGGGTCCCACCTAGCCCCTCTGTTCCTAAATTAGAAGTGATTTCTCACTCCTTCATGAATTGCTAACTTTGTGGAAGCTGAACCGTTGGGGCTGCCCAGTCTTCAACTTTGAACCTCCAAAACTGTGAGCTAAACCGACCTATTTTCTTCATAAGTGGCCTGCCTCAGGTATTTTTGTTATAGGGAGAAAAATCTTACTAGTATAACTTGAAACTTTCCTGTGATAATAGATAAAATGGAACAAAAAGAACTTCTAAATGTTAGGTCTGAGTTTAATAGATAAGAACAAGCGTTAATTGGTAGATAGAATCGGGAAGCAAGGGACAGGTATTTTTAGGTCCATAAAAAGTTGATGCATAGAAACATGAGATATTGTGGCCTACTCTGGAAATCTGTATAAATACATATAGTCAAAATGAGGAGTGCATCTAGAGGCTCTGACAGGGTTGAGGATGGAGAAGTTTGTCCAGGGTCAAACTTTGCTGGGTGCCGTATAAGGGGCTTGACAGCGTGAGCTTAGTGCTGAATGTAATGGGGCGGATGAAAAGGGTTTGAGAAGGGAATGTTATAATCATAAGTGTGCTTTTGAAATATCTGACTCTGACAATGTCTGTGTCCCACTCACAGCATTCCTTATTCTTCCCTTGTTCTATACAACCCCCTGGCACTTCCCATCACCTGACATACCATTTGATTCATTGGTTGTCAGTCTCTCCTCTGAAGAAGGTGAGCTCCAGAAGGACAGAGAGGTAAGCACCTGTCTTACACTAAACATCAAAGTAAATAATCACATGGCTGGCATGGGGGTCACGCAACTTCTCATCTTCCAGCTCATCCATTTATTTGGTTAACAGGCAGCATGCTGTAAACAGGAGGATTACAAGTTCAAGCAGGATCCTCCTGGTTACTTGTTCCAACTGGGATTAAATAAAAGCCACTTAAACATCAATGATTCATTCTGACTTATTCCTCAAATAAAGAGGATAAGTGTCAGTCATTAACCAAAGCAGATCTCAAAAGGCCAAGTGATTTTAAAAACAGATAGAAACAGCACAATAAAATAATTGTCTTTGACATTTTATCCCCCATCCAAAAAAATACTTATAAATCTTATCATTTCTAAATTTATCTTAACACCTTCAAGAGAGAAATGTAATGCATTGATTTCTAAATTGGAACACAGCAGAGTAAGATTTTTTTTAATGGTCTATAACTTTAAAATCTGAACTTTATGTTACATTCCTTAAAATAAATATATGATTGCATATTTAAATAACTACTTGGTTAATTGTACTTATTAAATCTTTAACACAGACAATACAGGAGGCCCATCTGAGGAGGGCCACCAGATTTTCCAAAAGTCAGTGTGGTCCTTGTTTCATGACATTTTCTTTCCACTTGGGAAATAATTCAATTGGATCTCACTGTGCCAATGTTCCATTTGAATGATTTGAGAACTCTATTTACTTCTGGCTTTCAATCACCAGCCTTGACTCCTGCCTGGTTGTGAGTACGAATATTCCACACTTGATTCCATAAACCCACATCCTGCGGTTTCAGAAAAGGACAGGATGTCATTGGCCCTGGCCAGCTCCATAGCAATTAACACTGCTTGCATCTCACTTTTTGGTGAGTTCCAGGACCTCACTTTTGCTGTAACATCCCTTGAAAGACGCTAGCTAGGCCTTTCCTGACTTCCATCAACTAATCATGGTGTCTGCCAGGACGGCCCAGGCGAGGTCTCCATTTAGTGAACCACTTTGAGCCCACTGTCCCCCATCACTTCACAGAAGTCTGCAACTTGTCCTTGCAATCACTTGCTTAATATCTAGGGAGGTCATCAGGCTCCTCTTCCTTGGGACATTGCTTGGCCAGAATGTGATCCTCATAGTTTAAAATGTAACCCACTGGTTGCTGCGACTCAGAAGCACTATCTCCACCCAGAAGAAATCACTACCCTTTTAAAAAGACAAATTAAGTGGTTTTGTTTTTGTGGGGGCACAGGTACGGGAGATTGGACCCACAGGCACTTAACCACTGAGTCATATCTCCAGACCTTTTTATATTTTATTTAGAGACAGGGTCTTGCTAAGTTGCTTAGGGGCTTGCTAAGTTGCTTAGGGGCTCACTAAGTTGCTGGGGCTGGCTTTGAACTTGCAATCCTCCTGTCTCAGCCTCCCAAGCCACTGGGATTACAGGCATGCATCACTGCACTGGGCAAATTAAGTCATTTTTAAAAGCCAAGCAAATAATTTAAACATTATTACTGAAAGACTTAAGTCATGATATGTTTTATATGTTGAATGAGAAAATGAGATACATAAATTCAAATCTGAAAAATGAAAATAAGAGAGTGCCTTTTTGTTTGCTTGCTTGTTTGTTTGTTTGGCTATTGTACTAGTGATTGAACCCAAGGCCTTGCACATTCTTATTCAAGTGCTCTAGCACTGAGCAATGTCCCAAGTTCTGCCATACATTATTAAAATGATATTAAATGACTGTGCTTATGTAGCCTTTTGAAACTTCAGGAAACATGAAGAATCTGAGATGTTTCCTCTATTTGTAATTTTTTTTAAAGAGAGAAAGAAAGAGAGAGAGAAAGGGAAAATCAATTTTATTTATTTATTTTTTCATCTGGCCTTGTTTCTGTGACACTCAGTTGTGTATGTGGTGCTGGGGTTTGAACTTGGGTTCTCACACATGCTAGGCAAGCACTTTAACCACTGATCCACCTCTCCAGCCCCCTCTACTTATCAAGTTAGCTGGTATTTCTGTTTGGATATGCCTTTAATAACCCAAAACCTCATGATAGACAATGAAGAAATGTTCAGTAGTGAGATAATTAGATTAAAAGAGCTATAACCTGATTGGTGGATTAATCCACTTGATGAATTGATACTTTGAATGGATTAACTGGGTGGTAACTGTAGGCAGGTGGGGCATGGCTGAAGGAAGTAGATCACTGATAGTGTAGCATTGGGACTTATATGGGCTCTTCCCACCCTGCTCCTTCCTGGCTACCAGGAGGTAAACAACTTCTATCCACCAGGCCCTTCTGCCATGATGTTCTGCCTCACCACAGGCCCAGAGCAATGGAGTTGCCTCTCCATGGACCGAACCTCTGAAACTTAAGCCCAAAATTAAATTTCACTCCTGTAAATTGTCCTTTTCAGGTATTTCGATCACAATGATAGAAAGCTGACTGAAACATCTGGTTACAGTTTCATAACTGTGCCGTCAGAACACACAAGACTCCTGGGTTAGAGGGAAAAGATTCCATTATTCAGCACAGGATGCTATATGCAATTTATGTTCCCATTTATTGCCCTTGCTCCAAGTCCCATGGAGTGGATCTAGGAGAACACTGTACACATAGTCTGTTTGTGTCAGAGCTGAGAAATTTTGAGCTCAGAAAGACTCTAATAATTTTTAAATGTTTTTATTAATGCATTACAGTTCTACACACTAGTGGGGTTCATAAACGCATGGAATATAATTTATTCAGTCCTCGGTACTTCTTCTTTCCCTCTCCAACTCCCTTCTTCTACTCTAGCTGTCTTTCTTCTATTTATTTATTGTTTTTCTAATTAATGCTTTAGGGATATAAAACTCCAATCTTGTAAGGAGTTTCAAGAAATATATCTGCTCTTATGCAGAGAAAGCTATTATCTTTATTATTCTCATATCTATTCCAGAGGACTACCTTTCAAGACTGTTTGCAAACATGAATGGTAAATAGTCCTGAAAATGTAGACTGGAATGAAAGTTGCTGCAGGTGTGTAGAAACACTATGGAGAACTGATCAGAACAATATCCATAATTCATTATGTCTTTAGAGATATAAAAATTTGTTGAAATTCTACAGAAACTGCTACTCAACTTTACCAATTTTTACTGCAGAGTTTAGCAAAGCACAAATGTAACCACCATTAATCCAACAAATGTTTTGAATTTCAAAAATACCAGAGTCATTATCAGCAATAAAATGTTAGCTCTATTAAGCAACTTTTTTGAGTATGGCATATGAAAATTAATTCATTTGAATGGTCTGTATAATCTGGCATTAAAGTATAAATATTCTTGTGTACTGATATAATGTAAATGAATAATAATGACAATAGTGAAGGCTTTTCCACTTATGCAAATTTTACAGGTTAGTACAGGTTAGTATTTTTATCCTTATATGGGAAACTGGAGGAAAAAAATCTATTTCTTTAAAAATATAAAGTAAACTACATTTTAAACCTTTCCATCTACTCATAACTCAAACACCACTTCCTCTTCTTCACTCTTCACTAATGCTTCTCTTATTTCACAGAGAAACTAGAATTGATTGAAGAAGAATCATCTTATTTTCTACCACCAAATTTACCAACCTACCCTTCCATGTCCATGTCCTTTTTCTTCCTCCCATCAAACGGAGCCAACTCTTCCTCCTCTCTTCTAAGGTTCTCTTTATAGCCCAATCTCATCTTACCTGAGGTTCTTCAGAGATTTTGTCTTGCAATTATCCCCTCTATTTTGCATCATTGATGATCTTTTTACTGGTTCAGTCTTATTATACATAAACATGCTTAAAAAATTGTTAAGGGGCTGGAGCAATGACTCTGCAATTAAGGTGCTTGCCTGGCATGCCCAAGGATGTGAGTTCAAACCTCAGCACCATGTACACAATGAAGTGTTGAAGCAACAAAAGCCACATGAAAAACTAAATGAAATTAGTCTTTCTCTCTCTCTCTCTCTCTCTCTATATATATATATATATATATATATACATATATATATGTATATATATATAAATTAGTGCATTATAGTTTTACATAATGATGGGATTATTTGTCACATATTCCTAGATGCACACAAATCAGCAATACAATTTGTTCAATACCCCCCACAACCCTCTACCTCCCTCCTCCAGTCCCCTGATCCCTTGCCTTTCTTCTGGGTCCTATATTGTTCCTAAAAACCCCAAATACAGTGACATAATTCTTATACCTATGAAGAATATTTCTTATATATATGCTATAGTATATACAGAGACATTTATAACTGCTTGGAATGTACCTTGCTTTATCTCAGTTCCAACATTTCCCCTTTTTCCTCCCTTCCTATCATCCTTTATTATTCTTCAAAATATTTGACAACAGGATTAAACATTTATGTTTTTGTGCAGGTATGCAGCATAGCTTGTTCAAATATCTTATGAAGTGTCTTGCAACTGTGTCTCACAAATATTAATATTTTGCATTTTTGTTCTATTAATCTAATACATGAGTTTATCTACTTTACTCCCAAGCCTGGGTTTAGGTCCAGCCTCCACAAATGAGGGATACCATTCAGCCCTTACTTATGGGTTTGGCTAACTTCACTCAGCATGATTTCTTCCAATGCCATCCATTTACCTTCAATAGATTCAATATCATTGTTTCTAATAGCTGAGTAGAACTCCATTGTATATATATACCAGAGCTTTTGGATTCATTCATCCAGTGAGGGGCATCTGGGTTGGTTCCATATTTTAGCTATTGTAAATTGAGAAGCTACGAACATGGGTTTTGCTGTGTTGCTGTAATGTGCTGATTCTAACTCCTCTGGGAAATACCCAGAAAAAGGATAGCTGGGTCATATGGCGACTCCAACCCTAATTTCTTGAGGAATCTCCACACTGCTTTCCAGAGCAGCTGACCAGTCTGCAATTCCACCAAGAATGTGCTAGTGTTCCTATCTCCCCACAACCCCTCCAGCATTTGTTATTGTTTGTATTCTTCATCTTTGCCAGTCTGACAGAGTGAGGTGAAATCTTTTTGTAGTTTTGATTTAGATTTCTTTGATTACTAGTGATTTAGAACACTTTCTCGTGTATTCCTTGGTTAGCTCAACGTCCTCTGTTGAGAAGTTTCTATTTAGCTTTTTGGCCCATTTATTGATTGGATTGTTTGTGTTTTTGATATTAAGTTTTTTGAGTACTTTGTAAATTTTGGATATTGGTCCCCTGTCAGAGGAATCACAGGCCATGACTATCTTCCATTCTGTAGGTTGTCTCTTGACTGTTTTGACGATTTCCTTGGCTGTACAGAAACTTTTTAGTTTAATGGCATCCCACTCACTGATTTTTGACTGTATTTCTTTCACTCTCCATGTTATATTTTGACCCCCTTTTCAAAGACCAGATGTTGGGGCTGGAGCAGTGGCTCAGTGGTTTCGGTGCTTGCCTGGCAAGCACAAGGACCCAGGTTCAAACCCCAGCACCATGTACACAACTGAGTGTTGGAGCAACTAAGGCCATGTGAAAAACTAAATAAAGTTGGTTCTCTCTTTAAAAAAAATAAATAAAAGAAAAATCAAAGACCAGATGTTAAAAGATTTGTAGGTTTGTCTGAGTCTTCTATTCTATTCCATTGGTCTTCATTCCAATTTGATACCAATACCATGCTGTTTTTAATGCTACTGCCTTATGGTATAAGTTTAGATCTGGTATTGCAAAACCTGTTTCGTCTTTCTTGCTTAGTAATGTTTTGGGTATTCTGTGTTTCTTGTTGTTCCATATGAATTTGACAATTGCTTTTTCTATATCTGCAAAGAATGACACTGGAATCTTGATGGGGTTGCATTGAATCTGTACAGTGTTTTTGGCAGAATGGCCATTTTAATTATATTAATACTGCCTAACCAAGAGCACAAAACATCTTTCCATCTTCTCGGGTATTCTGCAATTTCTGTCTTCAGTGTTCAATAATTATCCTTGTAGAGGTCTTTTCCTTTTCTTGTTGGATTAATCCCCAAGTATTTTATTCTTTTAGAGGATATTATGAATGGGACTGATTTCCTAATTTCTTCTTCTGCCCTAATATTGTTGGCATATAGGAAAGCTATTGATTTATGGGTGTTGATCTTGTAGCCTATGACCTTGCCAAATCTGTTTATTACCTCTAGCACTTTTCTGGTGGAGTCTTTTGGATCTTCCAGATATAGGATCATGTGATCAGCAAAAAGGGATAGTTTGGCTTCTTCCCTTCCTATTCTTATCCCTTTGATTTCTTCTTCTCCCCTGATTACTCCAGCCAGGGTCTCAAGGACTACATGGAATAAAAGTGGTGAAAGCAGGTAGCCTTGTCTTGTTCCTGAGTTCAGTGGAAATGCTTTCAACATTTCTCCATTTAGTATTATATTAGCTGAGGGTTTGGCATATATGGCCTTTACAAAGTTAAGGTAAGTTCCTTTGATCCCTATTTTCTCTAGAGTTTTGAGCAGAAATGGGTGTTGGATTTGATTGAAGGCCTTTTCCTCATCTATTGAGATGATCATATGGTTTTTTATCCTTAATTCTGTTTAAGTGATGAATCACATTTATCGATTCATCTATGTTAAACCAGTTTTGCATAACTGGAATGAAGCCCACTCGATCATGATGAATTATTTTCTTGATTTTTTTAATGAAGTTTTCAAGAATCTTATTAAGGATTTTTTGCATCAATATTTATGAGGGATATTGGTCTGTAGTTTTCTTTTTTCAATGTGTCTATGTTGGGTTTTGGTATCAGAGTTATTTTTCTTCATAAAAAGTGTTTGGGAGAGTTCCCTCTTTTTCAATTTCTGGAAATAGCTCAGTAAGGAAAGGTGTTAGCTCTTCTTCAAAGGTATGGTGAAACTCCACAGAGAATCCATCAGGTCCTGGGTTTTTCTTCTTTGGAAGACTTTTAATTGCTGTATGGATTTTGGTGCCTGTTATTGGGCTGTTTAGGATTTCAATATCACCCTGTGTCAATTTGGGGATGTTGTATGTGTCTAGAAGTTTATCCATGTCATCCAGATTATCTGATTTAGAGGAACATAGTTTTTCAAAATATATTCTGATAATCTGTTTGATTTCAAGGGGATCAGTGGTGATAACCCCCTTTTCGTTGGTGATTTTGTTGATTTGCTTTGATTCTCTTCTTCTTTTAGTTAGATTAGCTAGGAGTCTGTCAAATTTGTTTATTTTTTTCGAGGAATCAGTTCTTTGTTTTGTCGATTCTTTTTATTGTTTTTTGTTCTTAATTTCATTAATTTCAGCTTTGATCTTAATTATTTCCTGTCTTCTGGCTGGCTTTTGGATTAGACTGTTCTTCCTTTTGTAGAGATTTGAGTTGGAGCATAAGCTTATGCTATTTGTTAGGGATCTCTCCTGATTCTTAATGTGGACATTCAGTGCAATAAATCTTTCCCTTAAGAATGCTTTCATGCTGTCCCAGAGGTTTCAATATGTTGTGTCTTCATTCTCATTCTCTTCCAAGAATTCCTTAATTACTGTTCTCATGTCTTCTTGGATCCATTCTTCATTTAATAGAGTGTTATTCAATCTCCACATATATGTGTGCTTTGTGCCATGGTTTTTGCTATTAATTATTAGGCTCACGGCATCATGGTCTGATAGGATACACAGAAAAATATCTACTTTTTTATATTTGCTGAGATTTCTTTTGTGAACTAGAATATGATCGATTTTGGAGAAGGGTCCATGTACTGCTGAGAAGAAGGTATACTCTGCCAATTTGGGGTGGAATATTCTGTAGATGTCTGTTAAGTCTGTTTGATTTATGGCATTGTTTAGATGGAGATCTCTTTACTTTTTCTTTGCTTTGATGATCTGTCTACTGTTGGTAGAGAAGTGTTAAAGTCTCCCAATACTGTTTTGTTGAGGTCCACAGTGGTTTTATATCTTGGAGTATTTTTGCCACATAGTTGGGAGCATTGGTGTTTGGAGATTATATATTTCCTATGGTTATTTCTTCCTGTTGTATTGTTCTCTTTACTAGAGTGTAGTGGCCTTCTTTATCTCTTTTGATTAATTTATGCTTGAAATCCACTTTGTTGGCTACTAGAATTGCATCTCCAGCTTGCTTTCTTGGGCTGTATGCCTGGTAGATTTTTTTTCACCCTTAATCTGTGAGTGTCACTGGCTGTAAGGTGGTTTTCCAGTAAGCAGTATATTGTTGGATTTTGTTTCTTGATCCAATCTGCTAGTCTGTGTCTTTTGATTGGTGCATTGAGACTATTCACATTCAGTGTTAGAATTGTTATGTGGTTGTGGTTCATATTCATTGTGTTTTATTAGTGAATTCTGTGCTGTCTTAGTTGTCTATTGATAGCATGTACCTTTATTGAATTTCCTCCATGAGTTTTGAGGAATATTAACTTGGTCTTATGTCTGGAGTTTATCTTTGAGAATTCTTTGTAATGCTGACTTTCTGTTCACGAATGGTGCAAGTTTGTTCTTATCATGAAAAGTTCTTATTTCCCCCTCACATTTGAAGCTGAGTTTTTTTAGGTATAGTATTCTTGGCTGCATGTTGTGTTCATTCAGATGTTAAAAGATCTCCTTCCATGATCTTCTCACTTCCAGAGTCTGAATTGAAATGTCGCATGTGATCCTTATTGGTTTGCCTCTGAATGTGGTTTGCTGTTTCTCCCTAGCTGCTTTCAATATTTTTTCCTTGATTTCCCTGTTGTACATTTTTAATATGATGTGTCTTCGTGAGTTTCTCAATTGATTAGGCCTATTGTGTGTCCTATAAGCTTCCTGAATGAGCATATCTGACTCTATTTTTACATGGGAAAATTTTTCTTTAGCAATTTCCTTGAGAATGTTCTGTATCCCATTCGTTCATGTTTCAGTTTCTTCCTGTATCCCTATTACTCTTATATTGTTTCTTCTCATTTTATCCCAGATATTTTTTAAAATACTTTTCATGTTCTGTGAGGTTTTTTTTTCTTTTTTGTCATCCATGTGCTCAAGCTTGCTCAGCCTGTTCTCATTGTCAGAATTTTTTTCTTCAAGAGCTGAGGTTCTGTTTTCTATAGAAGTTAGTCTATTATTAAATTTTTCCATGGTTACTCTCATGTCATTGATGTCAGATTTTAGCTCTGTTACTTCCTTTGAGTATGTCCATTTCTTTGATAATAGAATTTTTCATCTCTTGAGTTTTCTCACTTAGTCCCTTCATTATATCTTCTTTTAGTTCATTGTTCCTTTTAGAAGTCAGACCATTGATAATATTTTCAAGGTTTTCATCTCAACCCCTATCTGTGGCATCCTTTTGGGGGCAGTTTTGGGTTTAAAGTGAACCTCACCTTATTTAATTCTTCATTTTGAAGAGCTCTTTGTGGATCTCTGAATTGAGATTTCCTGAGGGAAAAGTAGGCAGTTCTTTGGGTGGTTTTTCCTTGCAAGTCAAAGAGTCAGATCAGCAACCAACTCTTTGAGGATCACCTTCTTCCAGATGCTATTTCTGCCTGGGTCTTAGTGTTGCTCTACCTTTTGGTTCCAGGCTCAAGTTTGCAAATCTAAACCTACCAAAATGTAGACCTACCTTCTGGTGGGACTCAAACAGGACCCAACAGGAACATGCATCAGGTAGGCAGGGTGATCCAGGCAAGGAAACTCCCCTGGTTGGTCCTGAGTAGGGCTGCTCTGGACAGGAGTCCTACCAGTGGTGTCCTGAGTGCCTTCCCCTATAATCCCAGCTATTCAGAAATTGAGGCAGGAGGACATCAATTTTGCAGCCACCCTGAGCAATTTAACAAGACCTTGTCTTGGCATGTGTGAGGACTCGGGTATGAATCCCAGCACCATGTACTCAACAAGGTTTCAGAGCAATGAAAGCCACTATCTCTCTCTCTCTCTCTCTCTCTCTCTCTCTCTCTCTCTCTCAGCAAAGGCCTGGTGAAGCTTTCAAAACCAGCCTGCAGCCTTCCTTCGATCCTCAGGTTGCACACAGAAACAAAATTATTGTAGTAAGAATATGAAAAGGGTATCCTGGGAATTGAGTAACTCGTTGAGACCAACAGGGAACACCTCACTGAGCAACCCTAAATCGCTGTCCCTCTCTCTTTAAAAAATTAAATAAAATTTTTAAGGAGAGCTTCCCTGGTTCCCATATCTTCTTTCAGCTATTGCCTGATTCCCCACTTCCTCATAAAGTTCTCTGGATAGTCATTGTCTACACAGTGACTGCTATTTTCCAGGACCATATCCGTGTGTACTATATAGATAGAATTTCAACTCAAGATATTACATTAGTATTCAGTAGTCAGTTCTACTCAAAAACAACAATCAACTGTCTAACTTCTGAAACACAATGTCTTTTTTCTTTACTTTATCATAGGCTTCTATGAATCAAAGACATCACACAAATAAAGATTATATGAGCCACATATGCTACATGTGTGCTATGATTCTCTTACCTAAGAATTTAAGGCATGGATTTTTGTAGTTCTTATCAAACAAATTATATTGTTAGATTGTGTATAAGTGTGAATACTTAACAATAAATCCCATCATTACATACAACTATAATGCACCAGTAAAAATGTGAAATAAACAGTAGATTTCCCATAGACATTTGTTGAAGAAATAAGTGAACAAGTAAATGAATGAATGAACGAATGAAAACACTTAATTTAACAGAGAATTCTTACTGGACATGAGATGATGCACCCTACTAAAGAGGTGTTAAGGAATGTTAATAATGCCTAAGAAAATAAGCAGAAAAATTGTTCCTTCATACAACATGCAGAACTCCCTAAAAATTATCAGACGCCTTCAGTAACTAATAAACCTTTGTTTTGTTCACAAAATACCTGAATCTTCTCATCCAAGTTCTTACATAACTGAGAAGCTATCTCACACAACCATACAACAAATAAAAAAGACAAATTCTCTACTTAGCTAAGACTCAAACATCAAGGCAAGTCAATGCTGTCAACTAAAATATCAAAAATAAAGCATGATAAACTGTCAATATGTATACCTTACCAGAAGGTGGATCATTTTTTAGGATGCAATAAAATAAGCTAATGAACATCCTGAAACCCTGAGCTACATAAAGCACAATAGCTTACTTTGCAAATTCACAACCAAATTATGGTGGTCTCTCTTCCAAAAAATATTTAAATTTTGGTGACCCATGTTATGATGTTCTCCCAGACTTTGAAAACTTTTCCATAGTCTAACAAGGAACTTGGAGGAGAGGCTGCCCAGCATTCAATTGAAAATAAATGTGCTGCTCTCAGATATTTCCTTCAGGGTTGGCCGCCATCAGTCTACCATGTTACAGCTTATTGTGGAGAACAAGAAAGCTCGACTTGAGAACAGTCCTGCCGCCAGAGTAAACAGAGCCGCAAACCAAGGAAATTGAAAGCACATGCCTTTATTGTCAAGTTGAACTTGTTTTACAAATCCAAATAGCCACCCAGCTTCTACAAACCCATTTAAGTTTCAACAATCAACATTTAATCATGAAGATAAAATAAACATATTTGTGTGCATACGTACATGGCAACTATAAATTTTGCCAAAGAGCTCAACTTTTCAATGCACTAAGTAATAATAGTGACTGAGAACCATCACAGAGAAATGGGAATGAAGCACCATCAGGAAGATGCTAAGTTGGGGCCTAAGGGTGTTGCTCAGTGGTACAGCACTTGCCTGGCATGTGTGAGGCCCTGGGTGTGATCCCCAGCACCACAAAAATAATAAATAAATCAGAGTCGTTGCATTCCATTTCTTTCTACACTAGAGAGACACACAACTGTATCTGAAATAAAAAGCACATTTAATATAAGGTTATATTGTTTTGTCAACATATTTTCTCTTCCTAAATGCGTATTGCCCTCCTAAATTATACTATGCAAATCTTTGTTGAAAGCTGGATAATTATAGTTGAAAGTTATAACAGGTAAAAAGTAAACCACAAAAATAAAAGAGTGAAAATTATCCCAAAAGTTTTAAATATATCTGTACAGAAATGTTACATTATTAAAAATATATTTGTATTTTATTCATTATATTTACAGATGCTCATCAATTTTTGATGAGGTTAGGTCTTAATAAACCAATTGTAACTTGAAAATTCATAAGTCAGAAAGGCTAACCTACTAGCTTAGCCTCATAGCACACTGTAGAATCTGTTATTGTCCCTTTTGACTGTGGGGATAACTGGGCACTGTGGCTCACTGCCACTGTACAGCTGCTTGAGAGAAGATCAGACCATAAGTCACTAGACTGAGATAGGTCAAAATTCAAAGGTTTCCACCAAATGCACATTGCTTTCACAAGATCAAAAATGAAAAAAATTTAGGTTGAACCACCATAAGCCATGAACTATCTGTGTTTTATGTATATAAAAATAATAGAGGGGCTGGAGCAGTAGCTCAGCAGTTGTGGTGTTTGTCAGGCATGCTTGAGTACGTGAGTTCGAACCCCAGCACCACATACACAACGAAGTCTCAGAGCAACATAAAACCACATGAAAAACTAAATAAGATTGATTCTCTCTTTCTCTCTCTCTCTCTCTCTGTCCCTCTATCTTTAGAAAAATAATAATAATAGAATAAAATACTCTATAAGTTACATTTTATGGAGTTGTGCTGCAGTAAAAACAATCCCCAGATTTAGTGATTTATAGTAGAGGTTTAATTCTTGCTCTTGTTTTATACCAACTGTAGCTTCGCTTCAAGTGCGCCCTTGTTCTGCTGTTTAATATGAAGGAACAGCCCTTCTTCATTACTTCATCCTCATGGACAAGAGAAAAGAGTGAAACAAGGTGATGACTTTTTTTATTTATTAAGAAATTTATTTGTTGCAAATGAAAACCACATTGAGATATCACCTTACGCTAGTCAGAATGGCAAAAATGAAGAAAATAAGCAATAATAGATGCTGGAGGGGCTAGGAGAGATAGGCACACAAACACACTGTTGGTGGAGCTGCAGACTGTTACAGCCCCTCTGGAAAGCAGTGTGGAGAATCCTCAAAAAACTTAGGGATGAGCCCACCATATAACCCTGCTATTCCACTCCTGGGTATCTTTCCAGGGGATTTAGAATCAGCACATTATAGTGACACAGCAATATTTATGTTCATAGCAGCCCAATTTACTATTGCTAGACTATGGAAACAACCCAGATGTCCTTCACTGGATGAATGGATCCAAAAACTGTGGTACATATGTACCATGGAATTTTACACAGCAATTAGAAACAATGATATTGCAACCTTTGAAGGTAAATGGATAGCTATGGAAGAAATTATGCTGAGTAAAATCAGCTTAACCCAGAGAACTAATGGTCGATTGTCTCCACTCATCTAGGTTGGGACTAGACCCTGGCCAGTTAGAAAGTTGGTCTATTATCAGGTGTTAAATCCAGATAAGGTGTAATGTTATACAACATAATCCTTTTTTAGTTATATTGTGGGAAGGGGAAGGGAGGGATAAGGGTGGGCAATTGGGGGGGGACTCCTGGGGGTAATTATAATATCCAGAATCTATAGACATTTTATATTATTTTGTTAAAAACTTGCATGGCTGTTCAAAAATAAAAATAAAAAAAGAAATTTATTTGTTGAACAATCAAACAAGCTTCTAATAAAATAATATAATATATATAAACCCCCAAAATTAGATTTACCCCCAAGAGCCCCCCTAATTACCCACCCTTATCCCTCCCTCCCCCTCCTTCCCAATACATCTCTATAAATGCCTTAGGTTGTATGACATTACACCTTATCCGGATTTAACACATGATAATAGAACAACTTTCTCAATGGGCAGGGTCTGGTTCTAGCCTCCACAGATGAGTGAAGACATTCGACCCTTGGTTCTCTGGGTTATGCTTATTTCACTCAGCATAATTTCTTCCATAGCCATCCAT
>PVKS010017403.1:0-42100 GCA_004027875.1 Aplodontia rufa
CCAGGGGAGAGCCACATGAAGGAGGAATTTTGATAGGAGTCCTTCAGGAGCAGGTCTTTATGAAGGATTAAAAAGGCATGTGCCTGTTGGAACCCTTTGAACAAACCAGTGAAAATTCTAACATATGCAGAGAAGTGCAAATGCTAGGGACAGTGTCTTTCTGGCTGGATGCAGTAAGAAGAAAATAACATGGAGATATGAAGACATCCATCCTACTGCCACATCTAAATCAGTTAGATAGTTACCAAAGAAATAATATGTTTCAATGGGTTTATTATATTATTGAAATAATATGATTACTTAATGCAGTTACTGTAACCAGGTCATATAACTCACTGTGATTCCTAATTCAATTGAGTATAACTTCTTTGCAGTACAGGGATATATTTATAGGTCTTGTTTTTTTTTTAACTTTTATTCTGTCCTACCTTTTCCATATTAAGTCCTTCTCAGTAGTTTTTTTTTTTCAGGTGACATAGTGCTTTTTTTTTCAGGTGACATATTGGGTACTTCCCCATAAATGCAGACTGCACTGAATGACTGAAGCTTAGGGAAACACTCAGTGTGAGGAAAGGGGATGCGGAAAAGAGGAGGGCAGAGCAGGGCGCTTCTTCAGGATGCTCAGCAGAAAACGTGGGCACATTAGACACTAGCTGCAGAAGCATTTGCAAGGAAGGAAATACTATAGATCAAGGAGAGGTCCCCAGGGGTCCCAGGTTCAGGTTCCTGGCAAAGAAATAAGTGACACACAAGGGGTTGGCAGGCAAGGCAGGGATTTACTGAAAGTGAACGAAAAAGCCTGGGACAGCAGAGTGGGCAGAGTTGCCAGGAAGCTCAAGGCTGCGTCTGCACAGTGGAGCTGGTACCTAGTAGGCTGTGCCAGTTCTCCTATTTCCTCCCTAGATAGATCTTGGGTTGATTACCACCTTGATTGACAGAGCAATTTGACATGAATTTTTCTCTACTGCCCATGCAAAAGTTTCTGTCCCACCTAGAAAATGCACAGAGGGGAAGCAAGCATTGACTAGCAACGGGTTAACTTTAGGTCAGCACATCATCGTGGGGCTACTGTGCCTGCCCCAAAGGGGGTTTTCGCTGATGGGTCGGGTCTTGAGTGCATTTGTAGTCATCTAATTCTTCCTTTAGGGACAAGATGCCTCTACTTTCCCTCATAGGAAGGACACCAGGAGTGCAGGGTCCTGGGTGACCTTGGGACCCCTAGGAGGAGCCCTTTACTGTCTCTCTCCATGCCCTGACTCATACCTTATGAACGGAGATTCTAGAATGGCTTTCAGCACTGGGGACAGAATACCTCTCATCCAAATTATATTTTCCTCTGAATCTCTCTTTATAAACCACATTGACCTTTCTCTTCAGCTCTTTGAGAATACGCTACCTCACACACATGCGTCACATACATACAGCTTATTTTGACTTTTAGACTGCACCCAGCTTCAGGGCAGAATATCCATTTGCTTTTTTCTCTGTTCTACATCCCATAATTCTGACCCAAAAGTCCTCCTTGCCAAAGTCCTGGAAGTACATTTCTTAAGCATTAGCTATCTTGCTCAGGGTCTTCCACCCACTATTTCATTTAGTTGATACAACAGTTCTAGAAGACCATAGTCCTGTCACTGAGTCACTGAGAAGAACAGTGATGCCCCTCCCAAGGTGACACAGGGAGAGTGGAAGAGCAGGGGTTGGACTTGCCCTAGGTTCAGATATCTGCTTTCCACATCCAGCAGGCCTCGCTCTCGTCTTCTAGAATAGCACATGCTATTCTCCTACTTACTTCTCATCCTCTGAAGTCTGTATATCTCAGTGGTTATATATCACCAAGGAGGAAAACAAGCCCTACCATCATCTTGGGAAACTCATATATAATGATACTAAGGGCGTAGCTGAACTCACGGGGTACCAGTGAGCATAAATCCTACTGAGTCTGTACAGTAGTTGATGTGATGTTTCAGTGCTGGAAAGCCTTCCTGAAAGAAGAAAGGACCAGTGCACGAATGAGTACAGGAGTATTTATGTTGCTGAGGTCAATGAACCCAAATTGGGTCCATATTGAATATGTTGACCTTTAATCAACAAAGCAAGACCTCATTGTCACTAAGTTGCACAGGGACAAGAAAAAATATTTAAAAAGTTTGCAAAGCCACAATCCATCCAATGACTATGCCAAGAAATATGTGGATACTCTTAGGAAAAAATGGAGAGTTCTCAATAAAACTCCATCTGGTGTTTGGGAACTGATTCTAGGTCATTTTTACTCGTCTCATCCCAAAGTTACAACAGCTGATAATAAAGTTATTTAAAAGCCTGTGTCAGAGTCTCATAGAGTGAGTTTTAGGCTGTGAGGAAGAGTTCATGTACAGAGGTGTCAATACCCACGAATTCTAATAAAATCTTCCATTAATCTTCCACCTTTGTGTTAATGGTGGGTTTTCTTCCATCTGTTTCTTACTGAGAATAATTTCTTAAGTAAAGACTATGAGAAGTACTTTTTTTTTTAAACATTGCTTCTTCAACTTTAGACTCTTCAAATTCAACTTCACTGGGATCAGAATTCAGAGGACTCAGACATTGCTTCCAAGCAGCCAGACACAAGAGAAATTCTAAGTTTGGCCTCCTTGCTAAGTGGCTTATCATTAGCAGGCTGAGAATTTCTTGTAAGACACCTTGAACACCAAAGTGAGTTTCCCCAGCAGTTCTTTGTGCAGTTATTCAACTGCATATTTTTCTAGTTTTTCTTTGACAAAGGACTATGCTTTTTCTGTACAATAGTACTTAAGTGTGCAGCAACGTGAGCAGATATTTTACAAACACTTGGATTTTCCTTCCATTCATGTTTCCATTCTCACCTTTGTTTTATCAGTGGTACTGATGTGTAATTCTTTGTAACACCAAACATTAAGGTCACTGAGATACAGTGTGATGAAGTGTTAAGAACAGGATTTGGATACCAGCCAACAAGAATGAGAAATTTAAACCATTAAGGTAGTATCTTCATGAGCTTTGCGAAGTCACTTAAATATTTTTGGGTCTGCTTTTACTCATTGGCAAAAAGATGATAGGAAGACCAGTCTTGAACAACCGCTGTGGATTTTGCTAATATAACCTCAGAACTGAACACTAGGGAAGAATTCAAGTATTTATGAATGTGTAGAGACACATTCAGGGAAAGGGCGCATCAGTCCCAGTGGGCGCCTGGTTGATTAGGCTCCCTTGAGCTGCAGCTGCCGCTCACCTCCCTAAGCCCTGCCCCGCAGCGCCCCTCAGGCTCTCGCATCTTCCTCTTTGCCTTCCTCCTGATTTTCGTTTCTTAGATGTTTGATTCTTGGATCCAGTTTGAAGAGTCTAAAGTGAATCAGACAGTTGAGAAAAGACAGGGTGAGCAGGAGCTGTTGACGGTCCTCGCTGGCCGTCACCTAGCTAACAGGTGGGGCAGGAGCCCACATCTTCCCGTGTCATCATGTGTGTGGGAGCGTTGTAACAGAACTCGTCATAACACATCAGGAAGCCTGAAGCAGCCATGGTCCTGGGGTAAGACCACCTGAGGCACCCCAAAGTCCACAGGACGCATGTTACAGGCAGGATGGGAAAATACTTGTGCTCAGGACGTAATGAATCCCGAAAACTGAGAAAATGACAAAACTTTACTTTTCAAATGGGATAAATAAGTTAAGCAAGTATTTTCAACACAAGTAAAGAAGAATGACGATAAGCGCATGGGAAAACAACTTCATTTTCATCGTTTGTGACTGTGACTTGTAAAAGAAATATATCTAATTATGTCTACAGTTAGACATAATTTGCCACTCACAGATGAAAAGAATCTGTAAGTCTAACATTTAGAACATAGAGCAGGAAGATACATAGTGCTGCGAGGAATGAAATTGACCTCAATGATACCACATCATGTGGCCACATTGATGACACACATGCTGCAACCAGCAATTGTGATGCTGGGGAACTCAGGGAAGTTCCTAACCCTGTGCTCCAGGAAACCTATTCAAGCAGACACATAAAACAAAGAGCTAGAGAAAATGTGTCAAGAAAACTAGAGACCTGAATAAATTGTGGAGTCTTCACGCAGTGGGACGGTACACACGAGGAAACAGGAATGAATAAATTGACATGCAGCATTGTGGACAATTCTCAGAAACAAACGCTGAGCAGAATCGTTAATGTGCACAAGAAAATGTGTTCATGTTCCTCTACATAGAATTCAAAGACGTGAAAATCTAAACTTAAAGTGTGCTCATGTTGCAAAACCATCAGGAAAAGAGAAAATAAAAATAAAGCTCTAGTAGATGAGGCAATGGAACTTGGGAAGGTCAAATATGTTACTCTGTTTCTTCAATAATTAGAGGTTGGTGCACTTAGTATCGTTTTATACAGTGCACATATTTAAAATGTTCTTTGTTTATATGCTCAATATTAAAAATATGAATTAAACAGTAAGAAAGAGGAATGATACAGACACAGAACCCTGTGGTTGTGTACACTACAAATCTGGTGTTGACCCCACACTTGGACTTCCTGAGCTTGGCCCGTGTTAGAGCAAGTCCCACTGAGGACTAGGAAAGTCAGAAGAAGTGAACAAAGACACGAACACGCGATAGTGGAAGAAAGGCCGGGAGTAGAGACAGAGGAAGGGAAGGACAAAGAGGGACGGATAAAGCACAGCAGAGAAATTCAAAAAGAGTGCGAAGATAAAAAGGTGTCAAAGGTGTAACATATGCCAAACATCACATTAGAAGTTTTACACACTTAATTCACCCCTATTATCAGGACTGTAAGGAAGGTATATTCAACTCTTTTGATGATGGGGAAAACATCTCTGAAATTAAATACTCAAAAACATGGAAGGAAGGAAGAAGGAGGGAAGGAAGAAGGGAGGAGGGAAATAAAGGGAGAATGTGGGAGAACGGGAGGGAGAGCAGAGAGGAGGGTACGAAGAAGCAAAATATCATCGTTTCCCCCAGCAATGCTGATGGCAAAGTGGCTGCAGAACCAGAGCTTTAGTGTCAAATGTGTTCCACACCTGTGAGAAGCTTGCACGGAGGCCTTTGTTTTTCTGGGTTTTAAACTGTTGAGCAAAACAGTGATTGAATGCTCTGCTGAAGATCTAGACGCGCCCAGTCCATGGCGCGTTGGATGCAGTTTACAGAATTCTTAACTGCACTTCCCTTACCAAGCAGGGGTCCCCTGAGGGGTAGATTTGGATCACTTTGACCACCTTTGACAGATGAGAACACTGAAGCTCAGGGAGGTCAAAAAAACATTTTGGCCTGAGCAGCTGAGCCAAACAAGGGCCCACAGACAACTTCTCCCACATTTTTATGTTTTTCATGAATTCATCTCTAGATGATTTTTCCCGTGGGTATAAACTGCATGTTTATTATGTACTTGTAAGAATTTGCTAAATTTATGCAGAACTGAGAAGAACAAATAGTCATTTTAAAAATTTCATTAGCTAATTATTTTACCATGTGTTGGACTGGAAGGGCAATGTATGAATATTCAAAAAGAAAGAACGGGGTGCTGTGGAGCTGAGCGTGCCATTGGGGGTTGGCTCAGCTTGAATCTTTATGACTGGAGTTGGTGTCAATATACCCTGGTTGGAATTAACTCAGCTCAGGCACAATTACTGGAAGAATGAGTCACACTGCTGGGTTTAATGGAGAGATAATGACTTGCATTTGGGGCGGCAATTTGGAAATCAAACATAAAGAGATGCTGCTTGTCCTGGGCAGAATGGCCCCAGTGTGAGGCTATAGGTCATCCTAATGTGTTCTCTTTGCTCTGTTGATTTAATCAGCACGGACCATAGCGGCAACTAATTCTGTTCACCATTATTTCATACTTGCTTGGAAACGAGTGCTTGGGTTTTAAAGATGCTGCATTCACTCGTATTTTCGAATAGGCCCTTCTAGGTGTCTGCTGCTTTTCATCAACTGTCAATCTAACTATTCAAATCTGAGTAGTGTGGTGCCCGGGCTGAAGACTGATGGGAACTCACACAGGTAAGTGGGTCAGAATGAGCTAAGGACTGCAATGGGTTCAAAAGGAACCTCGGGAGAGCTAGAAGGGTGCTCGGAATCTCTATGAGAGTTAGAGGCAGGCACAAAAGGAGCCCTTGAGACGTGTGGGTGAGAACAAAAGGTACCCCTTGAAGTTAATTCCACTATCTCCATTTTCATCAGGGAACAGCACAGAGAAATGAAATGATAATGCCCTGTCACAGAGGCTGCTGTCTGGCAGATCCCGGTCATGAGCTTCAGTAGCGGCTGGTCCCCATTCAATCTTGTGAAAACAAGAGGACAAGGACCATACAGTGTGCTGTGCATTGTTTGCTAACAGTTTGGGGTGGTGTCCAATACACAGGGAGTACTTCATGAACAGTACTGCAGATGGATGTGTGGGCATGGCAGCAGCCGCCCTTGTCAGCACCTTGCACAGTTGGGAGGGTCCTCTTCAAAGCTGCAGGATGCCCCATGGCACTTTCTAGCTGATAACCTATAACCCAGTCAGAGCCAGGAAACCCTTCCTTCTTCCATAGACCCTATTCTTCTAGGAGTTGATTGAGTGTTTGTCTAGATGGTAGTATTATGTCATTCAGTCAGCAAACACCTGCTCACCATCTACCGTGTGCCAAGGACCATGCTAGGCAATAAATATATGAGGAAATTAGAGGCCTAGTGGTTCCTTTGTCTCAAAGTTTATGTTGTGATGGCATTTGATTTATTTTTTTACTATTTTCTATTTTCAAAGCAATCCTTTTATTTTTGTTAAAGTAAGCAGGTATAATTTGATAACTTTTTAGAACTTTTATTTTTTATTTATTCTATTATTTTAGGATTTTTTAAATGTTGTAAAAATTTTTAAATGAAAACAAAATTCTTCTTTGCATTTTTTTTAAGAGTGAGGGACAGTGTGTGAGAGAGAGAGAGAGAGAGAGCATCAATTGTATTTAGTTTTTCATGTGTCCTCAGTTGCTCTGACACTACCTTGTGTACGTTGTGCTGGGGTTTGAACTCTTGTCCTTGCGCATGCCAGGCAAACTCCTTATCCACTGAGCCACTGCTCCAGCCCCTCAGCTTTGCATTTTTAATGATTTTCATTTGTGCCTTGGACAGGACCGAGTAGGATCACGCAGTTTCCACATAAGCATCGATGTGGACGGGTGTGGTCACAGTGATAGACAATTGGCAGTGTTCATATTCACATGAGCTTGTCAAGCACGGCACCCCGTCCTGATGCCTACCCACCCTTGTGCTACCTCCTGTCTAAACGCAGCAGGTACAGGTGCAGGGCCACCTGTCATTCAGTTCTCGGTTAATTTGTAGCCCAAAAGGGATGAGTTTATGTTTTTCTGACTAATGGCTTTTTAAATAAACATATGCTAAAAATAGCAACTAGGATTTTTTTTCATAATCTTTGCCCTAAATCATGTTAATGTAGCATGAAAATGAAACTTAAAGGCCATTGAGCAGAGTAGCAGCAACAATAAGATTACCGGGCCTCACAATTGCATAAGGAGTCTTTCCGGTAAGTCCATTCTGGAAGGCGTATGTAAAAGAAGCAGTCAGAGATGTTATGGAATTCACCCATGTTGCCATGGGTGGTACGCCTCTGCTGCCATTCAGCTGGCTTCCTCCCCTGCCTCCGTCCCTTCGTTCCTGACTGGTAAGCTCTCCTCTGCTCCGCACCCGGCACTGTACTGGCTTTGGGGTATCCAGAGGGAAACCTTCTCTGAGGAGTCACTGTCAATCAGGGGGGACAGAAAGAAAAGAATACAGTGTGACGCACCACAGTGGGTGATTGGCCAGACACTGAGGAAGGAGGGCTGCCTTAGACTGGTGCTCCTGGAAGGGTTCTCTGGAAAAGAAGCACTGGAGCAAGGCAGAGTTAGAAGGAGCTGAGCCAAGGGGAATTCTAGAATGGAAAGGCCCTGCTAACCCCCGAAATTGAACAATGCTGGTGTGCCTGGAACCTGTACAGAGCGGCACAGAAGACACATTTGGAAAGATCATTTTGGGCCTCATAGACTACAACAAGGAACTTGCATTTTATGTGAAAGGCCATGGGAAATTATTGAAAGGCTTTAAGCTGAGGAAGGAGAAGTGTTATTTGAACAAATGTCGAATTTTTTAAAAGTTCAAACCTGTGAACCAAGCCAAACTTTCTGTGGTTATAAACCGCATGGAAGTATTTTGGAAAGTAGGAGAAACTATGCAGCTGTACATTGCCAATGTTCACAAGAATCTTTGCTTTCTGCATTGTGAATGCCCATCTAGCTTCAAAGCCTGATCTGTTTGTTGGCTTTTGTTTGTTTGTTTTCATGGCTGACTCAGGAGCATACCATTGGAACACCTGCAGTGTCAAACATGGAGACACGAAGGGTAGCAAGAGACCACATGCTTGGTGGAGAAACCGGGGATGCCTTGAGTGAGAAAGTTGACATAGGGAGGCTGTGAAATTGTCATGGTGAAACCAGGACACGTAGCACAGGAGGAGCGAAAAGGGAGGAGTGCAGGAGCCCAGCCAACCTTGGAGCTGCCTCTGATCCTGTGCTGCACGTGTGCCTGTCTATGGGCTTATCTTACACTGGCTTTTCCTTAGCTTCTGTTTCTGGGATAAGCTCTTAAATTCCTTTGCTTTCTGAAAATTTATATTCATTCTCCTAACTTGTTCCTAACTTTAGATTGCACTTAGAGTCTGGTGTACTAGAGACCTATGGAGATGGCTATGACCATCTGCAGAAAACACTAGTGAACTACAGGGATCTCAGCAAAAATCTTCCCTTGTTACTTATTTCTCTTTTTGGAAAAAATATTTCCCTTGAAATTTTTTTTTTGAAACGTTTCATCAATAAACACCAAGTAGAGGAAACACTACAGTGAATCCTGATGCCCCCACCCCTGGTCCCAAACGTCATCCACAGTGTGCTAACCTGGTTCATCCATCCCCTCCACGCATCTGACTACCTGCAGCATTTAAATGGAGTCTTTGCAACCTTTGACATCAAAACTCGTCACTTGTGAGTGCTACAGTTGTTCCATGATCAGCAAGAACATTTTTCCCTTATGTTTTTTCACATCCTCATCTCAGGGTGATTTTTGTGTTTGTTTGTTTGTTTTTCTGTTATATTTTTTGTTTGTTTCCTTTGTTTATTTTTTTATCTCAGGGTTTTGGTACAAGTCCTTGTAATGGAAGTAAGGGGTCTGCTCCCAGTTGGTGTTGCTCAAGTATCACTTCTGACCCACTGTCTTTGAGCTAAGTTATTTATTTCCCTTAGGTTAGATTTTTTCCTAGCGCTTCCCATCAGAGTCCCACAAAAACCCTTTTGGTGGACCCTCCATTTATTCCATGCTTCCTGATCCCTAAAAACCCTCTGAGGAAATCTTTTTCATAGTCTTACGCTGGGAACTCTTGGAGAGGACTTAATGGAAAGAAGCAGAAATCGGTTGTGGCTGATTAAAACCCTTTCTGGGCAGGAGAAGGCCAACGGCTCCTTAGGCGAGGTTGGCTGAGTCAGTTCATGTCATTGGGTGCAAGAGACTGAGTATGTAATGAAGATCCTGCTTTTACCTGGCAAGTGGAGCAGAGATTAGGGACTCTTGGGAAGTGACTTGATAGAATCATTGAAGACACCTGTCTACCCTGTGGTTCCAACCCATGGCAAATAGTGGCGATCTCATATGGCATAAATATTAGATGGTGACAAATAACACTGACATTTTGTCAGAAGGAAGATCTGACTTAGATCCATCAACTTGGCAAAGAATGGAGCCAGCGTTGGGTGACAAATGGCTCCAGTTTGACAGCATACTAAAATGCATGGACTCTCATCCATCACTGAGTTTTTTAAAAATCACAGAACACAAAGCATTCAACTCTTAGAATTGGGTGATGGGAGATAGAAGGTAGAAAAAAGACAAGTCAGGGGCTGCGACAGAGACAGAGCCCGAATTGCAAAACAGTAACTCTCATTTTATTTTAAGAATCTCATTTTTCACCATGCTCACACTCCATAATTCAGAAGTACATTTTGCCAGTATCTTGCTGGAAATTACAAAAGCAGAGAGCATTGGGAGAGAAAAATTTGTCAGCTGAACCCTACCTAAGCTGATAATCAAAGAGTTAAGACTTGCCCTAGGCATTTTTCGTAAATGTATATTTTGTGACCTATACATTTTGGTATGCATATGTATATGCGTTTACATTGATTACATGTATTGTGCTGTGTAACACAAACTGCTAATATAATAGCACCACCTGCTAATTATAAAGTTTAGTAGAGAGCAGCCGTGAGGTGTGAAATGCATACCAGGATTGGAATTAAAAATTTATGTGCCTTATTTCAGCAAATTATGAACTGTGTGAATTAGCCTTTCTAAGCCACAGTGTCCTTGCTTGTTTATTCATATCCCAAGTACGTATTAAACACCTTTACTGTAACAAACATTTTTAGTCATAATATTAGGTAATACACAGAGAAAGGGTCCCCATTCTAGTGAGATTCCAGTGGCATGATACAGAAACCCAACAATCACAAAGCAAAAAGTCAAAATAATTACTACTAGGTGGAAAGTAACATAATCTGGATATGATTGGGCCATGGTTGAAGGTTGCAGGAATCTCTTTTTGATAGGATGGATAAGAAGAATTCTCCAAAGTGGTAATGGTTTGCTTAAATGTTAACAGTGAGAAATGTCAACGCTGAGAAGACCAGAAAGAATATAATCCCAATGAGAGAAACAGCAGGAGAAGCGCTCCTTCATGTGTAAGCATAAAGCTCTACTAAAAAAATCAAGGAAGAGCAGTAGAGGAAAACACTGCATGGGGAGACTGAGATTGGCCAAATCATGCTGTTACTTTGTGTGCAGGTCCGGATAAGTAACAATAATCCCATCACCATGTATAATTCGAATGCACCAATAAAATGTGAAAAAATGAATTCTAATGGGAAAATAACTCTAGAAACCAATAACATTTAAAACACAAAAAATAAATAAAAATAAAAACAGGGGCTGGAACAGTGGTTCGGTGATTACGGCATGCGCGAGTACACGGGATCAAACTCCAGCACCCACGTACACAACGAAGTGTCAGAGCGAGGAAAGCCATGAGAACAACTCAGTAATAATTGATTCTCTCTCTCTCTCTCTCTCTCTGTCCTTTCTTTAATGAATAAATAAATAAAGGTGAGGATGTGGAGTTTTAGAGGATGGATTGGAGGCCCGTGGTATCTCTCCTTCCTGCTTATGCATTCCCGAAATTACATTGCTGGGAACTTTGGTCTTGCTGAGGTGAATGTGGTTTTTTTCATTGGCAACGTATGTGCCTTCAAAGAAATCTTTCAATGTGTAATTGAAAACGTGTAATTAGCTATGGAATCGTCACTGTGCTGATCAACAGCATTCTAAAAGCACGGAGGGCAATGGGAAAGAACACGAAAGGACACAGCCCTGTAACCTTTCAGGAAGGAATTCCTTGTTCTCACATGTCCTGTAAATGCATGCAGAATGCATTACTGTTGCTATGTACCGGTGGAAGGAGACACATGTTACTGGGTGGATCTGGACTGTTTTACCTTTTTAATGTTGCTAAGCATTAGGGTTTTTATTTTTTTTTTTTTGGTATGATTGCAAATTGTGATCCTAGGATGAGAAAGAAATCAGACCCTAATCCCCTGAGACATGATATAGCCCCACAATGCAGAGTCTCTCTGTATTTTCTCTTGAAATCATTTCACCCTAGGCTTGTAGCTGTCTCCGATCCTTCTGCACTGTTGAAACAACTCTTCACATTAGCCGCCTCGATGCACTTCTAAAGACCCTGTATAAATCACATCATTTTCTTTCTCATATTGGATCTTTCAAAGGCTTCAAAATTTCACAGATACAATTCACTCAGCTTGAACTGAAAACACTACTCTAATACATAGTAAGTGCCGACTCAGGTGACTGGGTCTAGCTAGTCATCAATTAAAAAGCCAGGTGCTGTCTGCCTGTCCTGTCGTCCTACAGCTTCTATACTAATGGTAGAGATGCTTAAACAACAGCAAGGACAGAGACTACAACTTCATATGACATTAAAAGTCACAGAGGCTTAAGCAGTGGCTCAGTGGTTAGAGTGTTTGCCTGGCGTGCACAAGGACCTGGGTTCAAACCCCAGCACTAGATACACAACTAAGAGTCACAGAAACAAAAACCAGGTGAAAAAAATAAAGTTAATTTCCTCTCTCCATCCCCTCTCTCTTTGTCCTTCTCTTTTTCAAAAAAAAAAAAAAAAAAGTAACAGACTCCTCTAAGAAATAGTCGTCCACATAAAGAAAGTACACAAAAACGTAGAACAAATCTAGTGAAACTCAACATTTGTGACAATGGCAGCTTATGGGGGGGGCACTGTTCACTCTGCCAATCACTAGGTGTTTTGGTCTCTGAATAACAACCCACAAAACAATGTGATGGCTTAGAATGACTATTTGTCCATGACACTTTGAGTTAGCAATTAGGGCTGAGCTGAGCTGTGCTAGGCACTTCTTCTTCAGACCTCCCCTAGGGTGGCTCCTGGGATCCCAAATGTCTGAAGGGTCAGACTGGGGATGGAGAAACCCAGGAGAATAAGAACTTTCACCGAGAGCTAGGAGCTGGGTCTGAAGATTGGAAACCATGCAACAGAAACGCTAGTCAACAAAATTCACGAATTCACCCAAATAAGGACTTGGGGAATGGAGTCCATCTCTTGATTGACAGAATGTGTGGGCCACACTTTGGAAAAATCCTTCCTTCTTCCTGAACCTCAACTTGCTTATCTGTCACATGAAGAAGTAACACCTACTTCTCACATTACCTATAAGAATTAGAGGAAATAAAGAATGCCAACTATCTGATATATACTATATAGTAAGAAAAAAAAAGTCCTTCCCTTTCCGCCTGTCTCTCGCTGAGTGATTACTGAGAGTACCCATGAGGAATACGCTGATGAAAAAATATGAATGTGTTTATAAATAATAGGATCCTTTCCTTCAAAAGAAATACTTACTTGAAGAGTTAATATGCAAATTGTCCTTCACTGGTAAATGATATAGAAAAAGATGTAAAACTAATCAATTGCATCTGAGGTGAATGTCTCTGCATTTCTTCCTTCTTCCTAGTTAAAGGCTTCCACGGCTCTGGAGGCCATGAGGCCACAGTGCCATCAGAGTTGTATCTAGCAAGGCACTCTTCCTGGCTTTTATTCTTTTAATTTTACATATATTTGAGTATCACATTAATTCTGCAAACAAATGCAATCCAATGTGGTATTTCCACATATAATGTAATTTGCACTTCGTATCCACCTACCCACCAGCACCCTCCCCAGACCCTAGTGAGTCCTCTTCTAATTTCAGATCTAACTTTTGACTTTTTTTTTGTTTCCACATATGAAAGAGAAAATGCTGCACTCATCTTTCTGTGTCTGATGTGCTTCACTTGAAATGGTGTCGTTTTTTTCTTCTTTGTGCTGCTTTACTATTTTAATTCCTAACCCCTGTCTGTGATCAGGCTCGCAGGTTAATGAAACCACATCTCTTCTGGATAGATCTGACTGTCATAGTTTTGCTCATCCAACACACACTCATTTCCTAACTTCTTTCCTTGGGAAATACTTCCTGAGTTCACTTCTGATGATATTGCCCTAGAGATTGTGATAGGTCACTTAAATGTGGCCATAAAAATGGGGGAGAGAGGTAAAGATGACAGTGTGCACTTACCAGGGCTGTAAGAGAAGAACTCCTACAGATATTCTAAATATGACACCCTTCATTCACCCCAGAGAGGGAGTTAGAGACTGATTTGCGGCTTTCCAAAATGTATAGGTCACAGCCTACCCCACAGTGAGATGGTGTGTGGAGGTGGAGCTTTGAAGGAGGTAATCGAGGGTAAATGATATCATAAAGGCAGGGCCCTGGTGCACTTATTAGAGAAGAAAGAGACACAAGGATTGCATGCACACAAAGAAGGTCATACAAGGTCACACCATGAATGAGGTCTTCTGCAAGCCAAAGACCAAGGGAGACCTTGCCCAAATTTGTGACACCTTTCACCTTTATTGCACAGAAGGTAATAGCTGTATCGAGTGGGATTTAGGTGAGCAAAGAAAATATTTGTACAAATTTATACTAAGTACAAAGAAATAAACACAAGAAAACAGTAAGGAAATGGGTCATGACTTTAGTGCAAATTAGAATGAAGCTGTGGGGTAGGGTACTGAAGGGATAACAAGGTGTAAGATTTAAGTCTTTCAGGGAAAGCATGAGCCATCTAGCCCTGGGTGCTTTACTGTGGCATGTGGATTTCATTTTGAAAAAAGAGTTGTAATCTCCCCTTCATCCAGTGAAATTCCTTAGCATAAGAAAACAGGTGAAGATCAGCATTTTTACTAACTCTGATAGAAGCATGAGAATTCAGGGGCTATGGGTGTAGCTCAGCAGTAGAGCACTTGCCTAGCACATGCAAGGTCCTGAATTCAAACCCTTTCACTCCAAACACCAAACAAAGCAAAAACTATAATCGTTCCCCTGGAAATTGTGATCAAAGTAGATTTTATATTTAATCCACCAATGTTCCCTTTTCTTTCAAATTCCTTCTCATCTTTCCCATAACCCACGGCCTCTTTCCATTTTATACATATTTATTGAATTGGTCACCATGTTGTAAACTGGTAAGTAAAAATCTTGATGTCCTCTAGGGATCCGTTCTCCCAAGTCAGTTGTTTGAAATCTTTCTGCTTTCCCAAGTGAAAGTCTATTGGAGACAACTTTTGCTCTTTTCTGCAATCAATACTCTCATTCTTTGATATTCAATTCGGTTAAACCTTATTTTTTTCTGTGAACGTTTCTCTCATTATTCAGAAACGTGTCTGCATGTCACACTCCACCCCATCGCATGTGTAAGGTACATCTTCAGGGATATGATCACATGAATGGGAACTATTTTATTTGGCCCTAGTTCAATGTAGGAGCCCTGCACACACACACGTGTTAATACAAGTACCCTGATATGTACCAATGCGCCAACACACAAATGGCACTAGAATCAATGCCCCTGTCCCCTGAGATTTTCAAGTGTTCTCTCTCAAGCTGTTTTCTTATTTATAGAGGGAAAAGTGGGAGTGGTAAGCCACTGCATCCTTGAAATCTGTGATCCTATAAATGAGACATGATGTGACATGGCTTAAGTCACATGCACATAGCTCATCTGGTATATTTAAGATGATGACTATTTCTCTGACAGCACAGTAACAGGAAAGATCATTGGAGAAGACCAAAATGCTACCAGATCCAGGTATGCAGACACAACGAGTGCACAGTGAGAAGATGTAGCCTTTGAGCTCCAGGAATCCATTTCAGAAGAGAATTTGCAGGAAGGCTGAGAGACACAGCACGCGAATTAGAACGCCCTCGCTCAGGGAGTTCTCTTTTGTTCTTTCCTTTCCTCCTAAGAATTTGCTTAGGAATGGCTGCTAAGAACTTAGTTGTGACTTTGAATGGCACAAATCTTTATGATCCCGGATGGAAACTAATTGAGAGTCACACTGTCTCAGACAGATGGTGGCAATTACTACTTCCATGCTCATCTCCTCCCGACATCTTAGATTTTATGAAAATTTAAGGGTCTCACAGAACTTTTGTTAGTATTTCTTTTGCCAGGTGAGCTTTTTAAATAAAACAGCTGCCTTTGGCAGCTGTGCCTTGCAGGCACCCTGGCCTTGGTGATCATTCTGAAGCAGGGAAGATCACTACTTCCGCTTCGCTTTGATGGGTCTTTCAGAAGAATGGACGAGACTTGGAGGAATAAATCATGGCTTTATATCCCATTTTCACCCTTTACTAATTGTGTTATCCTTTGGAAAAATGTAAATACCTTGGGTCTTATTGTCCACTTTCACACATTGAGGATTTTCATGATTACCAAAGAGATTTATTGTGGGTGTGAAGTGAGTGACCGCTGGATCACATTTATCTGATCACAGTTGCCACTCAAGTCATCCTTCTATTTAAAATCCATGCTCCCCCAGGAATTTATTTGGTAATTAATTTCCCCAGCAATAGAAGCAATATTAACAATGGATGCTCAATGGAACAGTGTGTAGTGACATGGACTAGAATAACTAAATCCATAACTCTGTTGGTTTGTTTGTTTGACCTAAATTAAGGATAAGGCACTCTAGGAACTCCACACTATTATTTTTCCTTTAGTGTGGATGAGTTACAACAAGCAATCATAAATTTGGATTACTTAATTACTAAGTGAGGTTTGGTCCAGAAGAGGGGCCCACCAATCAGGACCATTCATTCAGAAGTCTCAGGCTTTCCACACCAGCACTGCCATCTGATATGAAGCAAAGGTGGCATGAAATTGAAAGAGGTGCCTGGTGTTCAGGCAGAGTCACCGGCCCTCAGGAGCAATGAAGAGGCCATGATTCTAGCCTTTATCTGGCCTCAACCACCACCCTCACCACTATGGCTTCTCATGCGGTGTGAGTCCCCACTACTGGATATGCGGACAGAGCCCTATTGTGTTGATGTGACATGTGCCCCCAACCACCTGCCTCAGACCTGGCACTTACCTGGTAGCACAGGAGAAGGCTCCTTCTTCTTGATTCCATGTCTTGTTCTATGACAAAACCCCACTATTCTAAATAGCATTTATCTCTCTGTGGCCTTCTCTGCGTGAAGGTGCATCTTATCTTTGGGCTTACATAACATCCAATGTACTTGTGTTCATTAAATGAATGAATGAGTGAAAAACAAATGGCTGAATAAATGATTTCTTACTCTTTTTAACAACTGAGGGTAATTTAATTCTCAGTTGAAGAAATCCTGAAGATAATGACTCAAGAGCACTAATGATGAAAATAAAACCAGCAAAGGCAAAGGAATTCATTGGTAAGGAAAGAAAGGTTTCGGTCTGAGTCTGTTTCCTCAACCACCTGCTCCCCGATGTCTCACTCTGCTGTGGTTCTGGAGTGTTGATTCCTCCTTTGCCCCTCATCCTTCACCGGGTGATGCTATTCATCATTATTCCTTCGCTTTGACTTGATCTCTTTCATGGGTGTTCCTCTTCCATGTGTCCTTCATGTCTCTGTATAACTTTATTTTTACATTTGCCACATTATAATTTTAAGTATCTGGATGCCTGTACCCACAGATGGATGAGGACTCTTGAGAAGAGAGGATCTATTCTTAATTCTCAGTGACAATCATAGTGTTCAGCACACAGTGGTATCATGGTGATGGTTGTGGAAGAGAGAAAGGTAGGATAGGAGAAAGGGTATAATGGGAAAATGGGCCCTGGAGTGAGAGAGCAAACCTACAGTAATGAGGGAGGCCTCTCCAGTCGCTGTCTCCTTCCCCTGGTTGCCTTTCTCAACTTGAGCTAGAATTTCTATCTCTGAAATGTATACACTCTTGTCCTAATTACACTGTTCATAATCACTTAGTATAGATATTGAAAAACTTTCAGCTTTCTTTCTGAATTTGTTACTTTTGTAGTTGTATTTCATGCCTTCAAGTTCTTCAGTGCTGTCTCACATTACAGTCACAGCATTCCTGAATTTTCTTTTCCCTAAAACACAGCGACATAAAAAGCCACAGACAGAAGAGTGTTTTGAGAGACCCAGTGACAGTCTTGCTGGTGAAAATTGCACTGTAATCATTCATCCATAAAATGTGAAATTTTTATTCTCATTCTTTTTTTTAAAGAAAGAGAGGAGAGTGAGAGAGAAAAACAGAGAAGCAATTTTTATTGTTTAGATTTCATGTGACTTCCATTCGTCTTGAGACTTTGTTGTGTAAGTGATGCTGGGCTTTGAACTCGCATACTCGTCCATGCCAGGCAAGCGCCGTAACCTCCAAGCCACTGCTCCAGCCCCTCATTCTCATTCTTAAAATCAGAAAAAAAAATACAGTGCTCTAGATTGTTTAAATTAAATGAGGAAACATGAGATTAACTTTATATAGTTACACACACACACACACACACACCCACACACACATTCAAATAACTTCCAAACTCAGGATCAGTTTAAAATTACATATGTGTGCATGTTGGAGTAATTGCTTTCTGGATAAACTACCTGAGATTTAGTATGCTTTAAGATAGTGTATGAAAACATACACGAAGCATCCAGATAAGATAAGTGGTAGAACAATGAGCTTCAAACTGGGAATTAGGAAATGTAAACTTTAGTTTCAAATCTGGTACCATCTAACAGAGAGATTTGAGGGAAACAGCACTTTATAATGACATCAACAATTTCATGTTTTTGTTACAAAGGAATAGAGCCAAATCATTTATATTACTTTCTCTAAGTATCATTTTCTAATCTATTCAGAAAAATTCATTCTATGATGGAAGCATACTTGTGAAGCTCCAAGGAGATCTCAACTACTGGGACTATGGGAACGAAGTCCCTTAATCCTAAGGCTTTGGGAATGAAGAGGATGGCATCAAATGTGATTCTAGACTTAGTTGATGCATCACTAAAACTATCAGGATCTGAAGCTGAGTTTTTTCTCCCCACCCATAACAAAGACTCATGAAAAATATTGATATTGAAATTTCAAAACACCCTGTTACTGTAGAGTATGGCTCCGTGATGGGAAGACTTCTCTAATCACTCCAGACAACTGTCATTTAAATCCCTAATAACTTGGAAAGTGCACATTGCCATCTTTCATGTCTCATTCAAGTCATATCCAATAGCGCCATCAGCATGAAGAGCATGAGGCACACACTTTGAAATTTAATTTAAGTAGTAATTGGACACAAATATGTTTCTATGATCGGAACATAATATTAAAACAAATCTCCAGTTTCCTCTCCAGAGCCGGGAGTTTGCTCCTATAATAAACACGAGAGAAAAGCTGTGTGCTTTGGGACACTGTCTCTTCCGTTTCATTCAAACAGCTCCCATTGTGGCTCTGCCATAAGCTCTACACTGCTGCTCAGAGAGACAGCACTCAGGCACAAGCACATCTTTCCCTTAGGAAGATCGAGGAGTGCCCAGCCTCTCCAGGTGCCCGTGATCCAGGTGGCCTAAACACACTGCTTGCAGGCCGTGTGCCCTTGGGCAGCTCATTGGCCTCAGCTCCCACCTGAGAAGTGGTGATGATAAGAGATACACTCACATGGTTGAGGTGGAGACTGAATGGGTGTTTTACTCAGTTTTTTCACCACTGTGACCAAAAGACCTGGAAAGAGGAAGAAAGATTTATTTGGAGACTCATGATTTCAGAGAGTTCTCAGTACACAGATAGCTGACTCTATAACTTAGGGCCTAGGGGGAAGCAGAACATCATGCCAGAAGAGTATGGTGGAGGAAAGTAGGTCAGGACATGACACCATGAGGCAGAGACTCCCTTCACCAGATCCAAAATACATACCCCACAGGCACACCCCCAGTGACCCACCTCCAGCCACCATACCCCAAGAGCCTTCAGTTACCACCCACTCACTCCATTTTAGGGAACTAATTCACTGATTGACTCAAGGCTCTCATAACTCAATCATTTCAGCTCTAAACCTTCTTGCGTTATTTTGCACTGAGCTTTTGGGGGACACCTCACACCTAAACCATCTAAACCACAACAATGAGTTAATGACTCATGTAAAGGGCCTGAAGCATTGGTGCACAGTAACCGTAACGCTCTTTGTTTGCTAAATAATGAGTGATTCTCAGGCTTTAAGAAGCCTTGAATTTCTGAACTTCATGATGCAACATAAATGGAAAAAAAGTATTTCAAAGACGCTGAGAGTAACGGACTCAGGAGGTGGGCACCAATTCTCCTGAGTTGATCTATAGGATCAGTATCATTCTCTCCTCTTCCTGGGCCTCCCTTGCCTCATCTGAAAAATTGCTGCGCTTGAATGTAATAATGTCTGGGATGTAATACTAAAAGGATAAGAGCATGGGTCTTGGGTCGGGCTGATTCAAGTGGAGATGCCAGCTCAAGGGATCACCAGCCATTGCCCTTGAGCATATATCTCACTTTACACAGTTACAGGAAGGAGTCTGCTTGGGGTTGTGTGTGCTCATTCACAAAATCACCAAATTAAAGCCATTAGCAGCAGTCATCAATTAGTCAATAAATGTGGACTATTATAATTATTATTATTGATATAGCCTAAAGACCCTTTCTTTCAATAAAAATATGTGGTGTCAAGGTCTATAAGATTTTGATTAAAGGTAAAATCAAATAAATATTGTGAGAAGAGTAGCTGGTTAAAGCTGTCTAAATATCCACGTTCTACACTGACAGGATCCGAATTGATTCATCCCGTCCTTAAACACAGTTCATCTGAATCTCCACATTGATCACTGTAGTCTCCTCAGTTGATTACCTTTCCCGTTGGATATTTGGGGTAACATAAAAAGGAATTTGAAAAGAAATAGGTAATTGAAAACTAAGATAATCTTCATGGCTTCATCCAGAGATCATAAGGTGCTTTCCTTTTGTATTATGTATATTATATATACAAGTGACAACATATTAGTGCATTTTTTAGAGGTTTGCTTCAGTTTTTCATGAAAATCCACATGCATGCATGGCTGCATTGATTTTAAGAGTGAGCATGTTGGTGCTTGGTACCTGGTGCTTAGTCCCAGAGACCAGGTTTCCATATTTTATAAGGAAATGCATGGTGGGAGATGAGACTGGGAAGTGGCCATAGGTCAGGTCTTAAAAGATTGTGGATATGAAGATGAGAGGTTGAAATGTTACGCAGTGGGTCTGCACTGCTCTGCATTGTCCATGTGTGATGCTTCTAAATACAGAGAGGGAACACGAGGGATTCTAGTGACCTAACACAAAGAAGCCTCAAAGGTTGAAAACTTCATTCTTTCATCTTTTAAATGTGAAGGATTTTGTGGCTAGGGATGTCATTGGTGTAGATTATAATCCAATTTGTTTTCCCCAAGTCTTTAAGGAGAATTGGTGCCACAAGATTTGGCTGATGTTTGGTAGCTGCCTTGGTATCCTTCTGAAATACCTCCATCTCCCCAGGGGCACATATATGCACTGATTAGGATCGCAGTTAAGGGAGTGTGCATTCATGAGTGGGTGCTAAATGTCAAGCATTAGAAGGCAGCATCTTCTTTAATGGGAGAATCAATGCATCTTATAAAGTTGCACACTATAATAAAATAAGCCATGATCCATCCAAAGTTCACCAGACTCTTATTCCTGCGACTAAACATTTAACTTGCCTCTGAACTTACTGTTAAATTAAAAGGGTCTGAAAATTTTATCTCTCCAGTGATTTTATGGCTCACTAGAGATTTACTATATTAAAAAGCACCAAAATTACTTCTATCAATTAATGATACTATACTTAAAGTCTAGATAAATTATTGAGTGGTGTTGGGAGCTACTGTGGGGAAAGTCTGCAAAGAATAAAAAAATGTGTCAATGACCTTTCCTCCTGTGAGTAAAAGGCATTTTATGCATCGCAATGAAGCAGAGAGGAGCGTGACAGTGGTAAGTGGTGGACATGATGGTTCAGGTGTACTGGAAGGATCTGGGGCTGCAGAGGTGAATGAAAAGCCTCCATCCTCAAGAAGTCCCACACCAGCTGTTATAGTTAGCACCTCAACCCCCTTAGAGAATAGAGAAGGATGTCTCTCTCAGACAGGAGTGGTGTGGATTGGCTCAAGAATGAGATGTGTGATCGCAGTATCCAAACTGATTAGAAATTAGTCAACAAGAGCTTGGGGATATTCAATAACCAGCTATGAAACATTTGTGACAGCAACAAAATATGGAGAGATCAAGATGCAATGGAAAAGCAGCAGTTAGCCTTGATTGACTAGGCTACAGGGTACAGGGCGCAAGCAGGTCAAGGCCTTGAGTCATGTGCTTAGGAATTTTGTATGCACCTGCAAACTGGGCAAGGCCAGGTGGGTCTCCAGAGACTCTTCAAGTTGTTCAATAAATGAACCACTTAATTGATGGGCAGTGGAAACAGAAATTTTATTCAAGTCAGTATGTCAAGTCAAGCCTGTGACTTAAGTGTGACACAATTTTCCTCCCCAGAGTGTTGTCATGTGTTTGCTAACCTTTGTGTCTGTGGGATTTTCCCTGCCTGGAGGTATGCCTCTTTTGAATTAGCACAAAGGACAAAGGTACTATAGAAACATTAGCAGAGAATAAAGGATGGAAGATGAATATTTTAGAAAGATTAGTTTGTTTGCTGTATGGAGCATGTGCTAAATGGAAAAATATTAGAAGGAGAGAGAACAGAACGTCCACTACCATAATTACTCAAACAAACAGTGATAAATTATTCAGTGGAAATGGGGAAGAAGGGACAGATTTTATAAATATCTGTATCACTGTCTTTTCCCTACTGTAGTCCACCATTTGTGATTTACTTGTTGGGGTTAAGTGTGCGTATTAATGCCCTTACTTAATGCTTGCAGCCATCACTATTTCAATATGAGTAAGGTCAGCAGATGCGTGACAAGGTAAGCAACAGCTCATTACCCTCTGTTAATAGAAATGATTATACGCCAAATTGTCTAATCAAATATTTTTAATGGACGACTCTTTGAATATTTTACATTGCAAATTTTACCTAAACTTATGACTTTATAAGCTCCTCCTTAGCAACACGGCCTCACCTGCAACTTGTTTGTTCATCCAGTTTGGGCAAGGAAAATATCCGGCTAGTGCCCTCTGATAGATGTATGTGAGCTCTGGCAGTGGTAATTGGAAGATGGGTGAGTTTCCCTTGGAGATGGGGCTCTCAAGAAGACAGCCAAAGAATGAGCCCAACCAAGGGCTCACTGAGTCTCCATATGGCTTCAACTTAAAGATAATTGAGAACTACCTAAACTGCACCTATGTGGTGTTCATCTTAATGATATGAAAGGTAATAGAAACAAATACGCATTTTCTGAGAATCTATTATGTGTTATATATAGTACATAATATTTTGCATATTTTAAACTCATAAATGGTCTTGAAGGATAAGTGTTACTAAACCTCAGGACAAGTAATTTGTCTATGTTTGGATAGTAAATAACAGCTAGGGCTTCATTCATATAGCTATCATGAAAAACAATATGGATTTTCCTCAAAAAAATTAAAAAAGGAAACCACAGTGTGATCCACTCATAAGTATATTTTCAAAGGCAGTGAAATCAACACATCAAAGATACATCTGCACTCCCAAGTTGATTTCATCACTAGCTACACAACTAAGAAACAGAAACAACCAAAGTGCCCAGCAACTGTTGAATGGATAGAGAAAAGTGGTATGTATACGTAATGGCATACTACACAACATAAAAAGAACGAGCTCTTGTAATTTGGGACCACATCAAGGAAATAGGAGATCACTACATGAAGCAAAACAATTCAGGCACTGAAAGGCATGTATCGCATGTTCTCACTCAAGTGGCATCTATACATGTTGACACTGCAGAAGTTGAAACTAGAATAGTGCCTACCAGATGCTGGGGAGAGTGGAAGGGAGTGAGTAATGAGGAGATGTCCATCAACAGGTACTAAATTACAGTTGATCAGGAATAAGAAGTCTGTCATGTTTTGGTACAGCAGACTGACTACAGATAGCAATTCTCTAAAGTACCTCTAAAACATCTACAACAAAGGATTTTGAAAGTTTCACCATAAAGACATGATCAATATTTGAGAAGACAGTTATTTTTAACTGATTTAAATATCCCACTACATACACATGTACTGAGACACTGTAAGGTGTTCTACTAGTATTTAACATTTTAATACTTTTATCTATGAGCTAAAATTTGACATTTTTTATAAAAGCAGAGAAAAAAAACAAATATTAAAAAACAGCAACTAGAAAATCAGATTCTATTTATTAAGACCCAAGCTGAAAAACTCTTAACAGATTTATTGATAAAAATGAAACATGGTAAAGTTAGTGTTAATAACCAATAACTAGAATTAAATTTTTGAAATTTGTTAGTAACAGTCCTAGTGATCTACATAGAAAATCTTATTTGATCTGTTCAGTATCCAAACTAAACAAATATGTGACCATCATGCACCTGAGGGCATTATGATACATGGTGATCGAAGCATCTGCCCAGTTGTTATCAAGGTAAACAGCAATCTGAATTCACTATTCTTCAAAGATCATGCTTTCAATCTAAGCTTTATCTTACTTCCAAACATTAGTAATTATATGAGACAGTGAATAAACAAAGACTAGAAAAGACTGAATATGCAATTTGTTTATTCCTATTTTCCCTTTGAAATAAGAGAAGTATGTTATGTATTGATCAGGGTTCTCCAGGGATACAGTACTGTAGGATGGATAGTTAGGTAGACTGATAAGAGGAAATTTATAATGAAGATTGGCACATATGACTATTGGAGCTTAAGAAATCCTGAAATGTGCTGTTTGCAAGCTAGAAACACAGGAAAGCTGGTGGCTTAGTTCAGGCTAAGGACAAAGGCCTCAGAAACAGGTAATCTGATGGCACAAATCTCAGTCTAAGCCAATGGCCTGAGAGCCATGGACTGAGGGTGGTATAGAAGTCAATTATTTTAGTCCCATGATCTGAAGGTGTGAAACTCTAAAGATCTCATGTCCCATGACAGGAACAAACAGATGACCCAGCTTAAGAAGACAGAGACAGAGGTAATTTGCCCTTCCTTCCCCTTGCATTCTTTTGGGAATCTCAATGAGGTAAGTGGTGTCCACTTAAATTGGTGAGAACAATCTTTCAGTGTACTAGTTGAAATGCTAATCTCTTTCTCAAATATTGCCAAAAAAAAGGCCAGAAATGCAGTTTTACCAGCTATCTGGGCAACCCCTAGACCATTCAGGTTGGCACATAAAATAAGAATCAAAGCCACTTCAAATGTGCACAGTGTGGTTTTGTGCCAAGGGGACAGGCTTGTCTAATTCCCAGCAGACCAGAGCAAAGACCTGTGACAACCCTGGATTCAGGAGCAGCCCATATTCCATCATTCCACATCCCCTGCAGAGCCCTACTGCTGGAAAAAGATTTGGAAAAACAGATCACACACTAGCAAAACAGACAGGCAGACACTTGACCTATTATCACTGAATACATTAAAAAGTCCAGGAGAGATTCATGCTGGTGGAAATATTATGTTTCGTCTGTTTCCCTCCTGGGATAACAGCTGGGTTGCCTGGTTGTGACTCTCTCCTAGGGTTTCTCCTGAACAGATAATGTAGGCTGCAGAGCGAGACAATTGCTTTAACCCTTCAATTAAACAGTAGAATCTGAGAAATGTTAGGACACTCATGTGTGAAACCATGGAGCACACAAAAAGCTGCGTTAAATTCTATCCTCAACTGAGACACAAACGCACAGTCACTGAGCCCACGACAAGAGAGAACAACAGAGCAAGGCACCTGACATAGATGCCCTGGTTCATCCTTCACAACATCTCCAATCCAAAGATGAGTGGCTGGGCTTCCAAACTCAGCTCACTGATGGCAAATGGTGTAATCAAATCAGCAGCTGGACTCAAAGAAAGAAAAACGAAGAACAACCCCTAATATGTGGAAGCGGGCTGGCTCTCACAGCCTGACCATGATTTTCTCCTGTTGGACCTAGACTATCTTACAGAGCACCAACTTCAGCTAAGAGTACTCTAAGACCTTGATACAGCAAGACAAAGTCTATTTCATCATTTTGTGTAAGCATAGAAATATTGTCATTAGGCCATCTAAAAAATACCAGACATAAATGGGCAGCCATTGACTTCCATATTTAGTTGGTCTTACCTTAGACTTTCTGAGATATCCAGTCTTACAAGTGACCTTCATATTTCTCATATCATCCAATCTAAAGACAACTTTTGCTTCATTTAATCCTCAAATCACCCAACAAAAGTGTAAAACACACAACAGGATCTTTCTAGTGCCTTGTTTCTGAGATACCCATGATTTCTCATATATATTCTTCCTCTGTGTAGCATTCAATGATTATAACCTGTTCAGCTTGAGGTACATTCCCAGGGGATTTTAGCTAATTTTACAATTATGTTCCCTTCTTCAAGATCCAAAGTCCTTCATTGGTGATGTAGTTTAAAAAGTGAATAAAGAAACCATGTGAAATTTGGGGAGTGAATGTGCCTATTGGTGAACTTGGACAGGTGTCAGGACAAATCAAGAACACTAAAGGTGCTAAATTAAAAAGTACAAGCAATTTGTTTCTAAGGCCATTGGTGGTCTAAGACACTGGTCAACTTAATGAGTCTCACACTTTTGATACCTGCAACCAGATTAGGTGGCTAGGGAATGTTTCAGTATCAATATTAGATGGAAGAGAATGAGGTTCAGGAAACCTAAGCGTGCAGCCAATGGTCAGCAAATAACACATAGACAGACCCAAGAATGGAAGGAAAATTGGTTTTGATGATAGAGCATGATTCCTTGGATTTAGTAAAGATGATAAGAAGAACTAATAGCAATTGAGAGCTCATCATTTGTCAAATTTCATGACATTATATTGTTTAGATATTGTTGTTTTCTTCTCCATACAGGAAATCTGATGTCCAGAGAGGTTAATCCATTTGTTAACATCAATATCTGCTGTTTTGCAGAGTCCAGATTTGAAAATGGGCATGTTTTACATTCTTGCTCTTTTCCCTGTTAAATAACTTAACCAAGGTCAAAGTTTGTATATGGCAAAACTAAGAACTGAAACAAATAATTTCAGAGTTGAAGTGTAGAGACTTTAATTGCAATTATTAATTTATGTGCTTCTTGATGTCATAAATAGTATGAAAATGGTACTGCAATATTCCCATGTCACTTCCTTCTCACAGCTGGACCATGACAGGAATTTTTCTTGCCTAATTTTAATAATTCAAGAAACTAAGGTAAGCATTCATCCATTAATCTACCCAAAAGCATTCATACTGTGTTGTATGGAATCAAGAAGCATGGTGTGAATAAATTCTTGTAGGAAATATCATTACAGATATTTACTTTATTGAAGAGACCTAGTGATATTTATGTGAACAAAATAATATAGTGATTCAAATTGTACATTAAAATAAATTGCAAAAGATATCTTGCCTTAGTGATTATTGAATCTTACTTTAAATACACATTGCCTTTAAAAATTGTTCACTAAAATAATAATTTAAACATATTTTCTTAACTATCATTCTTTCTTCCCTTTTTATTGGTGAATTATAATTTTACATATTAAAGGGGTTTGTTGTTACATTTTCATACATGCACACATCATATATTCCCCATTTATCCTCCCTCCTCCCTCTTCCCTCCTTAACCGCTTCATCCTCCCTGCACCTAAACTGCACATTTTCCCTCAGTTTCATCGGTAATCCATGTTTCATTAGTCTATTGTCTAAATTTATTATTCTCATTCTTTCCTATACTGGCCTCTACCTTCCACATATGAAAGAAAATATTTGGTCCTTGAATTTCTAGGTTTGGCTAATTTCATTCAGCATGATTTTCTCCATTTCTATTCATTTAGCAGCAAAGGCCCTATTTCACTTATTTTAATAGCTGAGTAGAAATTTACTGTATTCATGTGCCATAGTTTCTTGTTTCAATTATCCAATGATGGACATCTGGGTCAATTCCATAATTTAGCTATTATGAATCGTGCTGCTATAAACATTGATGTTCCTATGTTACCATAGTATGCTGAATTTTTATCATCTAGAAAAATACCCAGGAGGGAGATAGCTGGATCAAGTGGTGGTTCCATTCCTAATTTTTTGAGGAGTATCCATACTGCTTTTCAAAGTGGTTGGACTAGATTGCAGTACCACCAACAACGTATAAGTGTCCCATTTTCCCCACATCTAGCATTTCCTGTTGTTTATATTCTCTCTCTCTTTTTTTAAAGACAATGAGGGAGAGTGAAAGAGAGAGAGAGAGAGAGAGAAAGGCAGAATCAATTTTACATAGCTTTCATTGATTGACACTTCATTGTGTATGTGGTGCAGGGATCTAAACCTGCGTCCTTGCGCATATCAGGCAAGTGCTGTAACCAGTGAGCTACCACTCCAGCCCTGCTGCTTATATTTGTCTTCATTGTCATTCTGACTGGAGTGAGGTGAAATTTTAAAGATGTTTTGATTTGCAGTTACTTATTGCTAGAGATGTTGAACATTATTTCATATATTCATTGGCCCTTGCATTTGTTCTGTTGAGAAGTTCTTGTTTAATTCTTTAGCCCATTTATTGATAGGGTTATTCATGTTTTGGCATTAAGTTTTTTTGAGTTCTTTATACATCCTGGATATTAGACCCTGTCAGAGGTTTAGCTGGCCATGATTTTGTCCCATTCTGTAGGCTTTCTGATCACATTCTTAATTGATTCCTTAGCTGTGCAGAAGCTTTTTAGTTTAGCAGCATTCCACTTACTGATTCTTGGTTGTTTTCCTGCACTATGGGGGTCATGTTAAGGAAGTTGGTGCCAGGTCCTGCAGAGTGGAATGTTGACCTAATTTTCTCTTCTAGTAGTTGTAAGGTGTTTGGCTTAATTCCTAAGTCTTTGATCTATTTTAATTTGAGTTTTGAGCAGAGTGAGAGTTGTGGTTTGAGTTTCACTTTTCTACATATGACTGTCAGTTTTCCCAGAACTTTGTTGAAAAGGCTGTCTTTTCTGCAAGATATAGATATATTTTTGCCATCTTTGTCAAATATCAGATAACTATAGATTCGTGGGTTTTGCTCCATATCTTCTAGTCTATTCCATTGGTCTTCATGTCTACTTTGATACCAATACCATGCTGTTTTTATAAACTATAGCTCTGTATTACAGATATTTCTCAGCTTGTGGGGTTTGGGAATTGATTATTCATTCCTCTGTATGAAGTTTGTCTTTCAGTATTCTTTGTAGAGCCAGTTTCATGTTCATGAATTCTTTTAGTTTGTTCTTGCCATGAAATGTTTTTATTTTACCCTCGAACTTGAAACTGAATTTTACTGGTTATAGTGTCCTCAGCTGACAGTTGCTTTCTTTCAGGATTTGGAATACCTCATTCCATACCCTCCTTGCTTATAGTGTGTGGGATCATGGCTGAGCTAGGTTCCCCCAGGTTCTACCAACTTGAATCTCCCTGAGTTAACAAAGGTCTGTTCCTGTCCCATGCCTTTTCTTCTATGTTTAACTTCTGAATTGCATCAGGCTCCTGGCAGAGTTTGGAGTAGCCAACTTGACCCCCAACTCCCTCCTGATGGACAGTCTGATAAAAATGGTAGTGCCTCTCCTCTTTGCAGGCAGCTGAGGGACATCATACTCCTCTCAGGCAGTGGAGGTGCAGCAGAGGTGTCCCAGGTTAGGCCCAATGCAGAGTTCCTTAATAAACTCAGCCTCTCCACAGCAGCTCCAACCCCACTTTATCATTCAACTTTTTCCCCACTCCTGTGACAATTGGGAGCAATGACAATCATTTCTGCCAAGAACCAGTTGGGACAGATGCAATCCCTCTTTTCCACTCACTACACCCAAATCTCCCAACCTCTGAAAATCTCCCACTGATCAGCACTGTGGTCCAATGAAAAATTTCCCCTATATATAACTTGTAAGCATGTTTTTCATACTGTCATGGATCCAGACCAGAAAAAGCCTCTGTACAGGTCACAATCTAGGAATCCTCTCTCTTACTTATCATTCTATTTGTACCCTTATATATTTCTTGAACCCTTATAATTTATAATGATCAAAGTGTAAAGGTTACATATATATTAAAATGTGCTTGTATAAATAAAAACAAAACCTATGGAAAACCCCTTTAATTTTCAGCCACTTGATATTCTCAATAACACCAAGGAAATTCTGACTCCAAAAACTAAGCAGGTACTTCAATCCTAGTCTTTCAGCTCCAAGTTATCAGCACACTGAACCATGTGCCATTTACACAACATTTTCTCAATGAAATTTCTGGTGGTGAAATTTCTTGCTGTTAGCACATGTAACCACAATGTGGTCAATGAACCTCAGGATCAGACTTACTTGTGATCAGTTTGTCAGGACCCTTGCAATCTATGAGGTATAAGGCAGATTTTCTAAATTTTTTCATCCTAAGTTCCTTCATTTATAAAATCAAGGACAATACTATTTGTCTACCAGAATGAAAAGAAAATAGTTAACAGGATTAGCATTGAATCAGACACACATTAAGGATAAAAAAACAAAATGATGCTTTTTATAAAATAGAAGTTTAATCTTAAAATAAATGAATAGGTTCCACAATAATGTTCCTATTTTTACAAAAGTTGCTCTGCTTTCAACTCTTCTAATCAGGAGCCTACTCTGTGTACAAGAACTAAAGAGCATCAGTGCACAGCTGTGAATCATGGGTGAAAATGATCCAATGGAATTCTACAACTGAAGTTCCAGCTTATTTCATCTTCAGACTTTGGACTAAGCCTTGAGGCTGAACACCAAAGTAGAGAGGGGCAAAGAAAAACTTGAGCTTTCCTTTCTCTTTTCAGTAATTTAGGGGAAAAAGCATTGTAGGCTAAAGGGAAATGATTCCATATAGAAATCTGTATCTATATAATAGAGTTTAGAGCACAGAATTGGACAATTTATATAAAAATATGACTTTCCCTATCACAGTTTCTTAAAAGACAATTGATTCTTTAAAACAAATTAGAAAAAATACATTTTAATATTTATTACATATATATAAATATGAATGAGAATGATAGCATAAAGGCCAGAAGGCATATAAGTGGATGTGAATTTTGTAAGGTCCTTACATTATATAAGAAGTGGTATACTAATTTATGGCAGACAATAACAAGCCAAGGGTGCCTATTATAACACATAGAATATCAACTAAGAAAGAAGCTATAAAATCAGTATTCATAGAAAACCAAAGAAAAAAATAAAGAGAAATATTAAAGCATAGAATAAAGCTTAAAATATAATTAATTGAAAGTAAGGCAGCACAATATAAAAAATGAAATTAAAATATAATTGAATGGCAATATCGATGCATACATTTAAATGTAAATGGACTAAAAATCCTATTGAAAAATAGAAACTGAGAGAATGGATAAAAAAAGTCCTACTAGTGTTATTATTGTACTTATATTTTAGAAAAGAAATAGCTTACCTATAAAGAAGCAGAGGCTATACTAAAATAATGGAAAATATATAAAGTATAAAATATAATACCTTATTAATATGTTATGTTAGTTATGGACAAAATAAATTTCAAGTTAAGAATTTTAACCTAATAATGAAGATGGCCATTTCATATAGTAAAAGGAAAAATTCATTAACAAGAAAATAATAATCCTAAACAGTGACCCATTTGTATCCTAATACCCTAATAGCCCCAAGGCTTAATAATGCATAAAGCACAAAAGTGATGCAAAAAAAATGGTAGAAGAAGAAAAATGTGCAATAATAGAGATTTTAAAACATGAAATATATTAAGAAATCAATCACTTTAGAAAATTCAAGGAAAACTGTTAACCAAAATAATCTATTAATAGTTATGTAACTTTGATCATATAAGTGCATAATACACGTAGCTTTAAAGTGTACTTGGAACAATAATGAAGACATATATTGGGCCATAAAGCAACTAATATGTGTCAAGTACATGTAACTATGTACTGTTCTCTGATTAGAAAAAAAGTTAAAACTTAACAGCAACAAAAACAATCTGAAAAATCTCTTAAACTTATAAAATATACTTCCAAATCATCTATAGGACAAATGATAAATCATGACAAAATATTTTAACTGAGAGATAATAAAGCCAAAAATATCACAAGCTATAGTATACAGGTAAATGTGCATATAGAAATTTGGAACTATAAATGATTATGTCAAAAATAGAGGTAAAAATAAAGATATGTTAGCAACTTCAACATGCCAAAGAATGGGGCCAGAGCATGACTCAGGAGTGGAGCCCCTGCTTGGCAAACACAAGGAACCAGGTTTGAACCCCAGTACCACACACACAACTAAGTGAAGGAAAAACAAAAAAACCGATGAAAAAGTAAATAAAATTGATTCCCTCTCTCTCTCACTTTCTGTCTCTTTAAAAATTAAAAAATTAAAAGATATGGAAGAGGGGAAAATAAAATCAATCATGTGAGCAAAAGGAAATAATTAACATTTAGAAATAAAATTAATAAAAATATACAGTTGGTTAAAAATATGAAGTAAATACCAGTAAAAAGACTTAGCATTAAAAAGCATAAATTACCAGTATCATAAATGGTACAAAAAATGCTTCATCCTAAAAGTTTTCACAAAACACACCTAGAGCTTATGATAAGAAAGCTTGTCAATCAATGCAATAACATAAATGTCATAGAAAATTTCTTAACAACACAAATAACCACAACTGATGTAAAATAAGAAACAAAAAGTTTCCCCAGAATAAGGATGCACGCTGAAATGAGCTCATTGGTGAATTCAAATATCAGTCACAAAGGAAATGATATAAATTCTTTGTTCAACTCAGAAAACAGACTCAAGAAAGCCTTCGCAGGAGAAGGGCATGCCCCTGTTCCCAAAGGGAGACAAAGCATTAAAGGACATTGCAGACCAATGCAATCCTGAACACAGGGCTAAGTGTCCTAAGGGAAATATCAGAAAATCAAAATCATGCCCATGAGAAGGAATAATAATACATCATGACCAAACGGGGCTTGACCTGGGAAGACAGCATTCAAACACTGCCAGTCTGCTTTACCATATTAACAGTATGCATGTAAAATCATAAGGAATTTAAAATATAAGAAGATGAATAAGAATGGTATGCCCTAAATGAATTTTAAAATGTTCAGAATACAGTATCAATGTACCTTAGTGATGCTCTAAATGACTTAGGAAGACCCCAGGTCAAAATGCAAAAGAAAACATGCCGCGTGTGGCTCAGTGGTAAAGTGCCCCTGGGTTCAATCCCCGGGACCCTGGTACCAACAACAGCAACAACAACAAAATAGCTATTAAACAATCTAAGGCTAAAATTAACAAAATTACCTTTTATATTAATTTAATGTTCATAATATATTCAGAGTTAAATTGCTAACCTGGATAATCTACAGCGTCTAGATTAAAAATCATAAACCACTGGTGAAATAAAGAACGTCATGTTCATGAATTATGAGTTAATATTTCTCAGATTTTACTTCTACCAAATAAATCTTTATGTAGAAAACAATCCCAAGATTTCAGCAGTCTTCTAAATATACATAGAATTATAAAGCAAACAAACAGAATCCTAGAACAGCAAAAAACAAAACAAAACAAAAAACTGTGAAAATGTTGTAATGTTAATCTTGATTTCAAGACTAAATATAAAGATAATAAATTACAATGGTATAATATTGCTGCATAAACAGACATGTTGGCATAAACCTAATGGAAAAACACAGAAAGAAAAATAGAAATAGTCACTAATAAGGCTAACTACTTTTTTACATAGTAATCGAAGACAGTGATAAAGAATACTTTATCAGCAATTATCCTGGAATAAGTGAATTTATAGTTGATAAAAAAATCTTATTTCCAACACACTATATACAAATTAATGCGAATAGCATCATAGGACTAATTTAAATGTTAAAACCAAAACATTTATTAAAAAGAACGCAAGAGAATACCTCTGCATACATGGTCTAAAGATTTCATAATACTCTGAAAGCAGTATATAATTTTCAAAAGGAAAACATAAATTAGACTTCAATTAAAGTCAAATGCTTTTCAACAAAGACAAAACTGAAAGAATATCTGGACCAAGCTTTTATTTGACAAAGAACTTATATGCAGAATATATTTTAACACAGACCTGATTTTTTGCCATAAAGAAGGAAAGATTCTGTCCATTTGGTTAAGCTCTCTGAGCCTCAATGGTCTTTCTCTATAAAAATAATAAAGAGCCATGTCATTTATAAGGGCAATTCTAAGATCAAGCAGAAGGAAGCCCTGTTCCCTGACACACTACTGCACACCATATTCAGACATGGCTCCTAGACAGTAGCCAAGCACTGTACAGGAGAGCAGGGATGATCTTGCAGTCACCCCAGGTTCAAGGCCACCTCTCCTTCCCAAGTAGTCCTCTCTGTTAACCTCCCAGTTTGTACTATATATCTTAGTTTCAGTATTTCAGGCCCTATTAGAATCCCAGTTAGTACTAATATTTACTTTAATGTAGCTATTTTTTCTGCATTTATAATGCCATTCTATTAACATACCAGGATGTTGAGGTCTATGCAAAACCCCATGGTCTCTGGAAAGGACTGTTTAGGAACAAGTCTACTACATAGAGAGGCCGACTCCTGGGTGCAGCTTCCCCTCTACACCTCTCTAGCCGTGCCACTGGGAATCTTAGAAGCCCCATATGTAAAGCAAGAAAGTGGGACTGGAAGTTTCTGATCAGCGTGTCAGCTCAGAGATTTTACTGTTTCTAGAGCCCTTGGAGAGCATTTCACACCCAGCTGTCATGGGGTACACAGGAGTCACAAAAGATTGTTCAGGTCATTAAGCCCTACTCAGTGGCTGATAACCTCCCAAGAGAGCCACAGGCCCTGGGGCAGCCAGAGTGCACAGAGATCACTTGGGGGGAAGAACTGGATGAAGGTGTCTGCAGCTCCCCAAGGGTAAAATTGACCTTTTATCTGACCTTGAGAATAGTTTTCTTCTGTATTTGAAAAGAGTAATAAGAGTTCATTCCAATTTGATCTTCAACATTTGCCGTCTTAGAGAAGCCAAATTACTTGAAAAAAGGAAGAAACTTGCTTAGCAGACATTAAATATTCACAGCATTGACCGATTCCAAGCTTGAGGAGTTCAAGGGAGCATAAGTCTTATTTGTGGGAATAAGAAGCAGAAAAGCATGCGAACAGGCCACAGCGTTTGTGATGTGTGAGATACACTACCAACGTGAAGCGTCCTGGAAGTCACCTCTGTTTTTGTTATTACAGCCTCCTATCAAGTACATGAAAAAGCGTGCCCGCGGGAAAGCAGGTAAGTCTGAAAATCAGGCAGATTCCAGCCCAGTGAAAAGAAGCATGGACCAAGGAAAACAGAGAACAGCATAAGGAAAGTTCAGGAAAAACCCTTCTGTTCTAAGAACTTACCTTTGCCTGGTGCACGCAAGTATCCACGGACACATTCACACACAGCAGAAAAGCTGCGTTTGTCATGCAGCCTCGGATCTGACTTCTCTGAATATTTTGTTCCTTCCCTGCTGTTCAGCTTCAAACTTTCCTTCCTTGAGTCACTTCACTGGCTCATGAAAGCCACCCTTTAAACTTCAGGAATTTTACAAACAGGTTGTTAAACATAGCCACTATTAAACATTATGGAAACTTAGAATAAATTATGTTAAAAGCCAAGGTAAACAATGAGGCTCATTGCTCGTGAAAGAGTGTCTTGTGTCTAATGTCACCTGTCTGCTGAGTGCTTGCCTGGAGGAGACCCTGCACGTTTGTGGTACCCGGAGCAATCCCCAGTGGCAGCTTCAAGTAGTCTGCTGTGAAAGAATTTACACCACAGGCATTGGAAAACGCTGCAGATCACTGCTTTCCTTAGAGCTGTGTGGATTCTTTTAAACTAAAGAAAGTGCTGGAGAAAATATGAATAATGAAAATGCAAGTGAATGCTGTTTCACGTTTGAAGCAATTACATTGTGGATAACACGGAATACTGAGAAATGATTCATCCAGTATTAGACAATTTGCCTCTGAAGCAATGAAGTTATTCATAGCATGTACTGATGAACAAGTGGAAATCTGAATCCAGCTTTGTTTCAGTTTGTTTTGCTTTTTGATGTAACTGAGAGCACTGACTTTATGTAACAACTGCATTTTTTGTCAATGATGTGAGAATATCTTCTTTCATTTTTTTGTGTAAGTGGATAATAAACAAATATTTATTCAGGACATTGATTTTGCGATACTATTGCTAACAGTTGAATTATAAATGTTTTGATAGACTTCGCAAGAAACAGAAGGTCACACTGAAATTAGAGGATTATAGACTGAGAAAAACACCTGAAATAACCGCCGTTTAGAAGGTAAGTTTATTTTAGCTCAAGATTTCAGAGGCTTCAGTCTATGGTTATTTGGCACCGTTTCCTACAGGTTGTGCAGGCAGAGTGTGCCAGAATGGTATTACAATCCTGAAACTGAGGCAGCACAAAGACCCCTTCAAACCCAGATTGTTGTGATCAAATCAAAAAAGATTTCAGACATGACACTCAGAGTAATAAGAATGAATGTATCGAAGGGATGGTAAAATGGAAGGGGGACACTCTCAAGGGAGAAATTAGATCACTTCAGAGAACAGAGAGACAGTGTGTCTGTCCTGCACTCCAGTTGTTGGGGATTTCAGAGAGCTTCCAGAGAGCCCTGACCAGGCCCACCTCCTGACTCCTGGCTGAAAGCAAAGTGACCTCGGACTTCCAAGTCCTCATATCCATGGCAACTCTGTCACCTTGGCCCATGACATCTGGTTCTAATTAGATTCTTAACCATACATTCTTAAGGATTTCCAGGTTAGGAGGAGTTACCCTCATCTCCCTGAGTTTCAGAACCTGGTCTTAAAAGTGCCCCCTCTCAGAGTACCTTGGGGTCTTTTCGTTGACATGACTTTGGACCTGCACTTTTCTTGTAGGTAGCAGGTAGCTAGCTGGGGAACACGACATGTCCTGTTCACCTAGGCCAGGCAGGGCTGCAGGCACATTGCTTCTCAAAGAAACCATGTGGAGGTCAGCACAGCGGGCCCATCCTATGGAATTATTCTCTCAACTTCTTGTTCCCACCATTGACATCGGTTAAATCTCCTAACAGCAGGAATGCACAGCAGAGGAAATTGGAGGCAATTGGAAGCTGATGGCAAAGGTAGAGGCAGGAAGGTGTCAGGTACCAACCCCTTTCAAGGGCATGTCCTTCCTTCCAGTAGACCCCACCTTCCAAAATCCCACCACTCCCAATAGCAACATGGACTGGGACCAAGCCTTAAACATGGGTCTTTGTGGGGCATTTCAGCTCCAAACCGTAGCACAAATTTACTGTGAATAACACTGTATATATTATTATTTGTAAATTGTATGATACACATTTTTGTATCTGCATGATTTATTAGAAACATATTTGTCTTTCGTGGAAAGCAGTTGTTAACTACATGCACACAGAGAAGTATGCTGCTTAGTCCCGTTTGCAGCTACAATACCTCCTACCTGGGCTTCTGTCCCTGGTCCCAACACCCCCAACATATCCTCCAGTGAGCAGCCCGGAGAACCTTCTAAGTCCCGAGTGTTGTCAGCGCATCTTTGTTGAAATTTCCCGTAGAGCCCTTCAGGTTCCCAGCAGGTTTCAACAGCGTCCTTCTCTCCAGGGCTGTCATTAGACACACAATGACTTCTAGCATATGTCTTTGCGTTTCTCTGATGCCTTCAAGACAATGACTGAGAGGGGTGAGACTGGAGTCCCTCGTTTGCAGTGTCAGGCATATTTTGTAAATGCCCCTTATATTTGAAGGAATAAAGCCATCCTTCTGTATTCAGATATCTTTACCGCCAATCAGACTTCCCAGGACCTGCGGGCTCCTTTTTGAACTTACTGAATGATGCTAGCTCCTCTCTGTTCCATCCTGGCTCCTTTTCTGTTGCATATTGTGGATGAATCCTAAGCAGATGATTAGAGCACAGGCCTAGGTGTGTAACTCGCCACAGGTTTTACGCTACCCGCCCCAGACTCTTTCTAGACCTGCTGTCCATCCGTGCTAGAATGCTCTCCTTCTGGGATGGCTCTCCAGGAGGTGCAGGGGTCATTTGCTGGTGAGTCTCCCACCTGTTGGGCAATGTGGCACTGTGGGAGCAAGGAAGGTATAGAACTTCAGTGAAGGGAGGCAGAAAGGGGGGTCGAGAAGGGACACCTTTCCCAGCATCTGCCGTAAATACTTCTTGACCAAGTGTGAAGTAGTGTAATATCCATGGCCTCAGTTTTTCCACATATGATGTTAAGGAGTTTTGGATTCTTTTACATGTCATTTGTAACCTCTAGTCAGTTCCTTTATCATCTATGAAAGTGATGGAACAACAGCACTGCCAGCAGAGCTTTAGACTTTTGAGCAGGCCTTGTTCTGAATGTGTAATCTATCATCTCACTTAATCCTCATGACAATCACTTACATAGCTGTGCTGTGATTTTCTTTTCCAAAGTATCTTATTCAGTGTTCAGGAAGTTAAACATATTAACAGTATATGCTGTAAGGTCTGAGTCATTTTAAATGTGCTCAATTTAAATCAGAAGCCTCCACCTAAAATATACACGCATACTAATAGACATCTAACAGCACCCATTTGCATCTGGTAATCATTACCTTTTAGGACTCTGTTTAGATGTGCTTCAGCAGAACTATAGACATTTTATTGATTGCGTACTGGCCAAGCTGAACTGCTTGTACTCTGCGGTAAACCTCCCTTGTCCTGTTGGACAGAAAGACTTGGCCCTCTTTTCCCTGCCTGATTGCAACACTTTGTACCTTCTGCTTACAAAGAGGCACTCAAAACACATTTTTATAGCTGTGGGTTTATGTGACAGCGTGGCTGTCATGCTAACCCTGACATGTGACCCACACCCTTGCCCTTTGTGGAGAGAGGATCATTACTTATGGGGTAGGGATCCAGGATCAGTACACATGTGGCAGTGATTCAGGATCAGTACATAAGAGCTAGTGATCCAGGGAGTCAAGAGAAAACTGGGAAAGTTGTAATTGGTGATGTTATCACAATCTCTTTCCCAGGCCTAGAACCTGGACCACTCTGGGTTAAGGCACTCTCTCTCCACGTGCCCTAGTTTAACATGTAAACATACTACCTGGCTGTGTTTTTGCTTCAAGCCCTTGGTAATTATTAACAACTTAGCAAACATTGATGTCACTGAGCATTCACCTAAGGCCTAACGGTGCCAGGCCCTCTGGAAATTTTAGACAAATCTGGGGTGAGAAAATGGTTTAAAAGAAGCTGAAATTGGGAAAACCTGCTGCTCTGACTTTCATAAGGCACAGGCTTTGTTGTTTGGTCCCAATAAGAATGAAACCTGTCCTAGAAAGTGTCCTGGTACCCAAGATGAAAAGATGGAGGCACTGCCGTCCAGGAGCTCAGACCAGGGAGAGAGGGCCACAGGGAACGTCGACTGCGGTGCCGAGTGATACCCGTTCTCACGGTCTACAAACAGCGGTTCCAGGAACACAGGGCGGAGAAGCCTGTCAGGCGCTAATAGCAGAAGGAAAGAATGTACAAATCGAAGAAGCTGTCCAGCAGGAAGAGAAGAAAAGGTCACTTGCTATCCTGGGAAACACATGTTCATGACAGCAGAAAGGATGTAGTGAGGTAATGAATGAGAAACAGAGCAACGGAGGGCAAAGTCGTAGGTACCCACTGAAAGGTAACAAGCCTTCTGCCAGGGTCGCTGTGGTTTTCAATGGAATAACAAAGAGGAAAGAATTTTGTAAGCAGTGTGATGTGAAGATTAAAGCAGGTTAGGCTTTAGCAGTGGGAGTAGGAGTGCGGGGGACAGAAAAAATTCAAATTCTGCAAGTACTTCAGTCCCATGGGGCCTTGGCCTTCTTGGCACCCATCTCTGCAGAGTCCCCCCTCATGTCTGGCTTTACTGCCCAGTTCTTCAAGCATGTCTCTGTTTTGCATTCTCCACACTCATTTGTCCTCTTCCCCTTCTTTTTCCAGATAATTCCATGTTACATTCCTTCACGTGGTCCAGATGCCCACTGAGGTGTCCGTATTCACACGGCCTTCGTTGCCATGGTCCTCACTCAAACTCAGCATCTGGCTGCCTGTCCCTCACCTTGCACACAGCTCTCACTCATCGATGGATGTGTGGCCACATGCCTTCTCCAGCTGGGACAGCAGGTCAAGGAAGGCGGATGCTTCGCTTCCCTGTGTGAAGTGCTATCCGCCAAACATCTCTCACCATGTTTGTATCTTCACACATGCGGGTTGAGCCACGGAACGAAAAAGTGACAGTAATCAAATAAGCTTCATCATTCTTTGAAAGACTGATCGAGTGAAAAGGATGCTGAAGAAAACTACCAGCTACCTGCACACAAAGATGGAACACTTTGCTGCACCACTTAAGAATTCGAAAATGCTCTGCACAAATACAGAGTTATTTCAAATTTGGGCTGACAAGTGCTTTAAAATTGGGAGACGCTTGAATTTCTTCCAGTAAACAGAAACACAATCATTTCAAATAATTGCCTCAGCCAAATACATTTTTGTCACACGTGCCAAGGCCAGAAACATAATTGTTCTTTATTTATATTTTCCCTTATTTTCAAGAAGAAGAAAAGCTGTTTGCCTCTCCTTTCTGATAGGAGGAACCCATCTTCCTGGCAGAGCCTCCTTTTCTCCAGGAATGATTTTTGAGACTTTACTACAGGTTATTCTTGATCTTAGAAAATCTTCCTATGCATACGTTCATGTGTTAGAGGAAGCAGAGACTGAGGAACCGAATCCCCAAGCCTCTCCCGGTGTGGCAGCAAATTTGCTTTCCCTTGAATTGTCAACCACGTGCCAGGTCGCGCTTTTCCCAGAGGTGTTGCTTCTCCACTCAGACATCAGGACAGATCCACTGTTTTCAGGGGCTTTCTCTCTTCCTCAGCTCACTTCCTTTTGCTGGTTTCTGGTGGCACCTTGCTCAGTGGGCCACCTCTTTATGCACCTCCTCAGGAACTGAAATAGACCGGACACAGGAACAACACAAACCAGAGGTCCTTATGGGAGCCTCAGTCCCTGAGGAATCAGAAAGAAGCATCGTACTTATCAACTACAGAGCAAGTCACATGGGCCTGCTGGCAGACAGAGCAACAGAACAGAAAATTTCATACAAATCCACAAACATGTAATGTGTAATGGCTAAGCTAATAATGACATATGCTGCTTTTGCAATTCTGTACAGATGCACAATGCTGTCCCATGAGTTACTGTAAGAAGACCCATATTTACTCGACAGCATCAGTCGCATGCACTCAGTACAGGTCTACAGCTGTTCTCCACAGGAGAACTGACCAGATCTTTCCTTACAATATTATAACTATTTGATTCTTTGAAAAGCTTTGTTCACTTAATGCAATCTCAATTTAACAAATTGAAGTACAGAAACAAAAGTAAATTTCAGGGACAAGTGGCTGATATTTGCAAGCCCAGGTGATGACAGGACAGTGATTCAGTGATTGCCTTGGAGCCCAACCAGGTGACACTAATAGTCCCAGAAACTCTGGAGGTTCAGCTGAAAGAGGATTATTTGAATCCCAGGTTTGGAGACCAAAGTAGAAATACAGAAAGAACCTGTTTCAAAAGAAGAAAATAACCCATGCAAAGCAATTATGTTGACAAGAGCCCCCTAGCATTTGGTGTTTCTCCTCAAACTGTCTCCAGTGGCTCTTGTCATGGTGTTAAATTGTCTTACAATATACGAGAAGAGTTTTGGCTGCAAGGACCAGGGAATTCCTGCTTTTTGTCAATTTAGAAAAAGCAAGCAGAAATCAAGCAGAGAGAATTTCTCCAACGAATAATGACATTTCTTTGGGAATAGTGTTGCAATGAGCAAAGCGGGACATAACAACGGGGGTGTGTGCCATAGTCAACCACAGCTGCTTTTAAGGAATTGAAGGCAAGGGAAAGTTTCTTGAGACAAAAATGAGTGGGATCACATCACATGTATTTTCAAACGGTAATTTTTGGTCACAATGATTAACAACAAGAGCGGCATCAGTCTGAAGTTGAAAGACAGCTGCTGAGCAGGTGTTCTTATAGAAGTAGATTTTATATAAGACTGTGAAGGTCTCTGGACAAGCCTCTTTTACGATAGTTATAATCATGCATAAGAACACGTCCTTCAATAACTTCCTGCTTATTTATTTATGTTAGGATCTATACAAATGACTCCATTTTGACTGTGACGATTTTCACATTTTCCCCACTTAAAAGGAAAGAAAAAATGCCACCTCTCACTTTTTAAGAAAGAGAGAGAAAGCACCAAATATTTTCCCATACCTAGATCAGGGGTACATCCTACCTTTAGGA
>PVKS010017404.1:0-42124 GCA_004027875.1 Aplodontia rufa
AAAAAAAAGCAAAAATTAACAAAATTTGGTAAGGAGGCAAGATAACAAGCAAAACAAAAGAATAGCCTTTTCTTTAGTTTATAAAAAATATGCAGAAATGAAAATCAGGAAAAAATATTCTATGCATAGTAGTTACTAAGAAGATAAAACTTTGAGAATTAAAAACCGTAAGAAAAACAAAGTGCCTGTGGATAACAGGAATAAAATCTTTTTGCAAAACAAACTTGTGATAACAAAAAATTAAAATAACGGAACGCATGACAATTTGAAATCATACATGTGATTTTACATATTTAAAATTATAATGCCATAATGATGTTTTGTTGTAGAAATTATTTAAGTTGTTTAACATGATCTTAAAATTATCTGGAATTCTAAAGCTTAAGGTCCTAAAAAGAATACTAACGGTAGGTTTGCACTATAGGATGACTAATGCATACTAGTATTCCAATCAAATAAGGTGAAGTAGGAATAGAAACAGACAAATATGCTAATGGAATAAAAATGGAGAATCTACCAGGATATTTCATTTTTATAGCTTTTTTTTTGAATGACCAACAAAGGTAGCATTTCAGTTTAGAGGAGAAAGTGTAGCTTATTTAATAAATGCACTGGTACAAATTTATTAGCCATTTTTTTTTAAAGAGAGGGGGACAGTGAGAGACAGAGAAAGAGAGAAACAACTTTAGTTTTTCACATGGCCTTCATTGCTCCAACACTCAGTTGTGTACGTGGTGCTGAGGTTTGAATCCAGGTCCTCGTGCTTGCCAGGCAATCGCCGAAACCGTTGAGCCACCGCTCCAGTCCTTATTAGCCATTTTTATAACCAATTCTGGAACCCTATCTCTTACCATAAAAAACAAATTTCTGGTATACTAAAAAGTTTGGTTTTTAAAGTCTTAAAAAAATTAATATGAAATAAACAATCAGGAAAGTATATGGTAATGTATTTGATGATTACACAAAAATTATAAACCTCATGATACCGAAAGATGCTATTAACATAGAAATTTGCAATGTATTCCAGTAATTTTAGAAGACTAGCGCCTGTATCCTTTGGACCATCTGCCTGGTTCTTAATTGAGACTGATTAAAACATACAATATAGAGCAGGATAAGATCCCCTACAAAAGGCAAGATGTTGCACTAAGGAAATTTGGATGTGAGAGAGTAAAGCTAATTTTCAGAAGTTTCTCAAGTCACTTCTTTGCGCCTCAAAACTTTCCTTGGTGAAAATATGACAGTTTATCTAGCTCAGCAGTTCAAAACAAACATTAAGTGCCCGTTAGGTGCCAAGCCCTATACTAGGAAAAACTTAGAAGCAAAAATGATAGACTCTCTTATGGAATTTATTTTATAACAGGTAGGGCAAAATGAACAAATTGAGCTGCCTTGGGGCAGGGGGAAGGAAGGAAGAATATACTCCTGTGGGCATATGTAATAAAGAGAATAGCTTAGCCCGAGGAATTCAGGACAAAGTGACACTGAGATCCTAAGGAGGAGTGAGATCAGCCAGGTGAAGACAGGCATGGAGAAGGGGCTCCCTGCAGGAGGCACAGCAGGTGTGAAGGGCTGGGTTTGATAACAACCTCCTGAAAGGGACTTGGGATGGTGGCATTGGATGAGGCTGAACAGTTAGGTAGCAGGTAACTAGGCTCCAGATTTGGGTGACCCTTACAAGCAGTGTGAAGGATTTTTTATTTTTTTGTAATGCATCCTCAGGGCAGCAAGAAGTTAGTGAACATTTTAAAAAAAGAAGTGACCAGATCAGCCTTGCCATTTTCAAAAGATCCCTCTGGAGGGTGGAGTAGGGAGAAACTAGACAAAAATAGACCAGCTGGAGGCAGGAGCAGTTGTCCATGTGACAGGTGATGCAGTGTTGGTGTGCCACACAGATTCGGGGACAAGTGCAAATCTGAGAGACATTTAGGAGGTAGGCACACAGGCTGTATATGTGGGGAGGGGGTGAGAGGAGGAGAGAAGCCGTGTTCACAGGCAGTCAGGTGGGTGATGGTGCAATTCTCCAGATACAGTGTCCTTGCGGGGTACCTAATCTTCTTGTGGCTCTTAACAACAGAGCCCAGAACTTAACCCAGAAAGCAGCACCCCTTCAGATTGTTCTGCGCTCATCAGAATTGTTCATTGTTCATCAGAATAAGAAACGTGACACACACCAAACTCTCTCACCCAGACTGCAGGATCTGGGATACCCAGCCTGCCGAATCACTAAGTTCTATTGAGTCTCAATTAAACCTGTTGAGGTTTCCTGATGTCTACAGTTCATGCCAAATATTCCCGATCTTTCCAGCACTTCCTTACACGTTTATGACTTCTTTGTAATGCCACCTTTTTCTAGCTTCCAAGGTTAGTAGCTGATTAAAAGAACACATAGTAATAAATAGCTGCTATAAATGCAGTCACACTCAGTATCAATTCATGTTTTAATGACAGCAATAGAGTTGGCATGTAGTTGAATAAGAATGCAATGATATGTGAAAGATACACTATTCTGGGGCTGGAGTGGTGGCTCAATGGTTGGAGCACTTGACTGGCACGCGTGAGGATCCAAGTTCAAACTCCAGCATCATATACACAACTAAGTGTCAGAGAAACAGGCCAGATGGAAAAATAAATACAATTGGTTCTATCTTTCTCGCTCTCTCCCCTCTCCTCTTTAAGAAGGAAGGAAGGAAGGGAGGAAGGAAGAAAGGAAGGAGAGAAAGAAAGAAAGAAAAAAGAAAGAAAGAAAGAAAGAAAGAAAGAAAGAAAGAAAGAAAGAAAGAAAGAAAGAAAGAAAAAAGAAAGAAAGAAAAAAGAAAGAAAGAAAGAAAAGAAAGAAAGAAAGAAAGAAGGAAAGAAAGAAAGGAAGGAAGGGAGGAAGAAAGAATCTGCTCTATTCTGTTTCTAAGGCTTAGTGTTTGCATGGATTCACCGGTCCTTGGCAATAGTTGGTGGATTCCCACACCTCTGTACTTACCCCAGCAAATTCACAAAACAAATTTTGTTTTTCAGCTGATTGTGAACACTTTTATTTGAAATAAGAAACTAAGCTAATGCTAAGATTTCCACATTCTTTAGAAATCAAAGCAATGAATATTTTTGTGTCCTGATGACGGCATTTAGGCAGGACAATGAGATGATATGAACAGGTGCTGCTTCTGCTGCCTTTTAAGCTTGACCCTAAGTTTGGAACCTCGAGTCTGTACCCAGTGAGTGCAGTGCATTAGAGCAGTTTTTTCTGCCTCTGAATGATATGTCATGAAGAGGAATTAGTTAAGGATAGACATCAGAATCAGACCAACAGAGCCATTAAGAACCAACAGAAACCTCAGGATTTACTGCTGCCTCCTTCTCTGAATCTTGGGTAGAAAATGTCTCCTTGACGATACGCTGCAACTTCTCGTGCTGCAGCTGAGCTCTGCATTCACTACTGATGGATTGTCAGTACTGCTTTTTATTCCAGATCCCTGAAGGAGCAAATCAACTATTTTTACCTTTAATTGATGAGTCCTTCCCACTGTTGGCCCTCACCCATCTCATCAGCTGGCTGGTGCTGTGCCACTGTTGGGCAAGTGACCCAACCTGAACTGGATTTGAGGCCATCCCTGCCTAAAAACCACTTACCACTACTTCTTGGAATATAAAATATTGATAGAGCCATTTCCATGAAAGAAGAGATGGAACATATTAATAACTGATGTCATCAATATATTGGGCAAAGAACAACCAGAAAGTGAGGCAAAAGGGGCAGGGAAATCACTGCTTCCTGCCCAGAAAAACTCAGGCACTGTTTATGGGAAACTCAGCTGGTTTATAATATTATTTTTATTTAACAGGTGAAACAGTGTGACTTTGAGGAACTGCCCAGCAGATCTAGGCCTTTTGGCTCCAGAACCAGTTTGAGCTGTTTGCAAACTCATTGCAGGCAGGAAGTTCAGTGTGCTGGGCCCCAGTCGATGCATGCTTAGTAATGGGAATGAAGAACACTGGCCAGTCAACTTGAGGTCAGTCAAGACAGCTCTTAAGATAGAAACCAATGCTTGAGAAAATCAATGTGAGATCGGTATGTTAGAGGAAAAGCACAGAGGGAGGGAGAGGAAGGTAGAGGAGGAACAATAGAGAAAAATACTGGCCAAAGTATACTGTTATATACTGTGAGCATGTAGATATGTAACAGTGAATCCCTTTATTATGTATAATTATAATGCACTATAAAATATGGGCAATGAAGGAAAAATATGAAGTAAATAGGCAATTGTTCAACATTTGAAGATTGACAGTCTACAGTCTGAATTTGTAAGACCTTTTAAAAGCACATAGGAGGGCTGGAGGGGTGGCTTGGCAACTACGGCGCTTGCCTGGCATGTGCAAGTACACAGGTTCAAACCCCAGCACCACGTACACAACAAAGTGTCTGAGGAATGAAAGTCACATGAAAACTAAATAAAAATTGCTTCTCTCTTTTTCTCTCTCTCTCTTACTATCCCCTCTTTCTTAAAAAAAAAAAAGCACATAGGATAAAAATATTAAAATAAGAAAAAAATACAAATCATCATCCTAATATTCAATTTTAATTCATGTGATTATTTCCCATTTCTATCTATTATCTTAGCTATGTGTCTAATCTTTCTTTAACCTAGTGGTGACGTAGGTAAAAGTTTACCTTCTTCCCTTCTTACATTCTTTGTTAACAAACAACTGCTTCAACTATACTGAGTGCTTTTTCTGAGTTGCTCTTCTGTCTTTTATTTATGCGGTCTTCTTTGCTTTAAAAAGAAGCACGTAGGTTCTAAAAATGTATAAGTTATTACAAAATAAAACAGGGAAAGTGAATTAGAAAAATTTCAAGAAAAAAGGAAATCAAATCTTCCTCTTGGTTTCTGGGGCCTGTACTTTTGCTTGCCAAGCAGAAGTTGCCCTGTGTGGCCCGGCAACCGTCTCTGTGCCTTCCTGAGTTCTTCCAAACTGAAAGACACTTTCAGAACTACAAGATGAAAGAAGCTCTGCCTAGACAGGGAGCCCAAGATCATGCTTCACGTGGCAGTGAACACGTATCTATCATGAAATGAAGCTTTGTTATTCCATCTCATGAGGCTGTGCAAAGTGGCCCTTAAGAAATTACTCTTCTTATTACACTTATGCTCAGAATTTTGTAGAAATAACAACAGCAGCAACTAAGAATAATCACCCACATATTACATGTGCTAAGGACGATGGCAGGAAAACTATGTGGCTGAAGGAATTACACTCCTTCCAACTTTACTATCCAGAATTTCAAAATGCCCAAATTTCTCAAATTGCCTTATAAATATTTTGTTAAATTTCTGTGTCTGATATTCATTTACATATGAAATCATTTTTAAAACACTCTCAGACTATCCATGAGGTGTAAGCACTGATGAGCAAGACAGTCCCTACCTTCAGAGTGGCCCAAGAATCTCACAGAGTCAGGCAAGCAAACAGTTATTGCAACCCACAATGTAAGGAATTAATGGCAGGGGCAATGGTGGGACCAAAAGCAGTCATGAGACTATATAGCTAACCTGAATTCTCATTTGAGTATTGCAAAAATGAAATCACTTGGCAATTACCAATGGAGTATCAGAAAAAAGTATCTTTTTCTGAACTTAAAATGGTCATGCTTTAAGTTATTAAAATTTTTCGGAGTTAAGGTGCATTTGTCTCTTTAGTATTCTGCTACATGTTTCCTTCAAAGTGAACATGATTACTGTCTATGACAAGAGTTAGAGGAAAATGTGATCATCCAAAATCAAAGATGGCCATTTGAGGTGCTTAATCTTCAACATTGTGAAGCACTAAGGAGAACATCAGTCTGGATCTGAAGGAAGTCTGAGTTACTAAGTGCTATAAAAGACACGTTTTTATACATACAGGAAAGTTCAAAGAACAATATAATAAATATCCATTGACTTACCACCCAAAAATTACAAATATTAATGCCTACTCATACTTCAAAATTGTTCTCATTTCTCTTCTCAGTCTTTCTTACCTCTCTTTTTCCTCAGAAACAATCATTCTACTGAACTTGGTATGCATTTCCTTCAAGAATGCTCGTCATTTTTCACTAAATGTATATATCTAAATAGTACTATTTGACTGGTTTTAACATTTAATTACATGTTATCATTCTGTGTATCACTCTCCAAATTGCTTCTCTCAAAAAAACTTCAATCATGGTTTTTAGTCATTCATTTTTAACTACTGTATAGTATTTTATCGTGCGACTATACCCCAAGTCAATTATTTATTCCCTATTTGATGTACATTTAGGTGACTTTTTTTGACAGTTCTCTTCTAGCATTTTTTTCCTAGATTTTTTTTTATTAGTTCAACAAATCTTCCATATTGAAGGAATTTCTTGTTACATAGTCATGCATACATGGATATTGACATAGAGAGATAGTAAGTTAAGGCTGATCCTATACCGGGATTTATGCCACTGCATCCATTCCCCGAACTCATGTCTTCTCTCTAATACCTCCATACTATAGTTTGAAATGCACATATGCATGTATAATAATTGTTGACATTTCTGAATTTCTCTGCCTGCCTGTGTATAGCTAGGCTTCTAATGGAAGTTGAGTATTCCCTGTTGTATTGAACCCCCCTTAATCCCTCCCTCCCTTTCCTGCCTCCCTCCCTTCCCCCCCCCCACCTTCATAGATATGGTTTCCCCTGCTTATGTGGAGTTTCAACTATGGTGGGTTTATTACTTAAACTCAGCTGACTATCATCCTCTCATAGGTTTTGCACTAGCTTCCATATATGAGAGAAAACATTTGACCCTTAAGTTTCTGAGTTTAGGATATTTCATTCAGCATAATTTTTTCCATTTCCATCCATTTGGCTGCAAAAGACATAATATTGTTCTCTCTAACAGCAGAGTAGAACTCCATTGTACATATGTACCCCAATTTTTTAATCCACTCATCCAGCGAGAGGCATCTGGGTTGGTTCCATAGTGTAGCTATTGTAAATTGAGCTGCTGTGAACATTGATGTAGCTATGTCTCTGTAGTATGCTGATTCTAGCTCTTTTGGGAAAATACCCAGGAGTGGGATAGCTGGGTCATAACTCCTCGTTTTTTGAGGAGTCTCCACACTGCTTTCCAGAGTGACTGTACAAGTTTGCAGTCCCCTCAGCAGTGTGTTATTGTTCCTTTCTCCCCACAACCCCTCCAGCATCTGTTATTGTTCGTATTCTTCATTTTAGCCACTCTGACAGTAGTAAGGTGGAATCTCAGTGAAGTTTTGATTTGCATCTCTCTGATTGCTAGTGATACAGAACATTTCTCATATATTTATTGGCTTTCTGGACTTCCTCTGTTGAGAAGTCTCTCTTTAATTCCCTAGCCCATTTGTTGATTTGATTATTTGTGGTTTTGGTGTTCAGTTTTTTTTTTAGTAATTTGTATATTCTGGATATTAGTCCCTTGTCAGAGGCATAGCATGCAATGATTTTTCTCCCATTCTGTAGGTTCTGTCTTGATACTCAACTAAATCTTTAGTGGAGCAGAAGCTTTTCAATTTAATGGCATCCCACATTTTTGTATATTTTGTATTTCAAAGATGCAGTGTATGTCTTTTTCACATACCTGATTTTATGTATATGTGAGCTCTATATGTTGAAAAGGATCAGGCTGCTGCATTAGTACACATACTCCTCAACTTACAGTGGGATTACATCCCAATAAGCCCATCATATGATGAAAATATTGTAAGTAGAAAATTTATTTAATAGATGTTTTCCATGAAGAATCAGAGCTTAGTGTGGCCTGCCTTAAACATGCTCAGAACAAAATAATCTTACACAAAACCTCTTTTATAATAAAATGCTGAATATCTCATATAATTTATTGAATATCATTATCCAAAAAATGCAGGCAGCACAGTGTACTGGAGAGCGTCAGTTGCTTACCCCTGTGATCTCATGGCTGATGGAGCTGCACTTCCTGCCACTGCCCAGCATCTCAAAAGTTGCTTCCAAATATCTCCAGCCCAGGAAAAGATCAAAATTCCATATTCAAAGTACAGTTTCAACGGATTGCATGCCACTATCACATCATCATACAAACAAAAATTTCATAAGCCAAACCATCATAAGGTGGGGTTCATCTACAGTGTCAAGTCTTCTCCTAAAAAAGATGTAGCAGTTTATGGTCCCCCAACAGCATGTTAAAAAAGAATTCATTTTTCTCTACATCCCTGCAAGCACTTAGTGTCAATATATGTTTTTTCTTTTCGTTACCAAACTGATTATATAAAACAGTCTTTAAGTGTTTTCCATTTCTTACTATTTTTTGTTTTTTGGCCACGTAGATTTTCTTCTCTCTAAATCATCTCTTCATAAATCATGACTATTTTTCAATAGAAGTGTTTGTCTTTTTCTTCTCGATTATTTGGAATTCTTTACCTACTTTAATATGCGTCCTTTGTTATATTTATATTGCAGATAACTTCTCTTTGTCTGTCATTCATTTAAATTTGTTTAAGGCAGATTTATCAACCTTTTACCATGATTTGTGCATATTGTGGTTGGTTTGGTTTTCAATCTTTCTGAAGTGTGTGTGTGTGTGTGTGTGTGTGAGAGATTGGTATGATATTGGAACCTAATCTATTTTTGCCATGTAGATAGTCAGTCATCCTGACAGTTTTATTGAATATATTTTCTCAATAGGCTCAGCTCTGTGTTCTTTTCATTGTTTTATTTTTCTATTCTTGCATGAGTATCACACTGTCTAAAGTAGTGTGCTTTATGATAAGCTTAGATATTTGGTGAAGTAGAATCCTTTCCTTACTTTTCTTCAAACTATTCTTAACCTTTTGTTTTTCCATTTGAGCTTTAATTAATTATTATCAAACTTCATGAAAAATATTTGGGATTTTTATTAGAATTGAGGCAGGTATTTATTTTTGAGGCTGCATTATGATTTGATTTGATTTGATTTCCTATCTACTCAGATTTTTTCAGTGAAGTTAGGCAGTTTTTTCCTATAACATTTTAATAGTCTTATGACATTTATTACAAAATAACTTACTTGTCTTGTTCCTAATATAAATGGCTCTCATGTTTTCATGTTAGTCTGTTAAAGTTTATTTTAAATCAGGAAGATGATACTCCTTCTCGTCTTAATTTACCAAGCCATTTTCTTCTTTTTCATGATCATTCATGTGCACTGATTTTAGTGAATGCCTTTCTGATAAAAAGCAGTTTCTCCTCCTTTTCTTTATTATAAGTTTAATACCAGTAACAGATTTTCTAATATATAAAATTTGTGCATTCCAGGAATAACCTCTACTTCATAGTTATATTTCAAATACATTGCTAGATTCTATTTGATTATTTTTAGATGTTTTTCTTGCTTATCAAAAATTAGATTAGTCTGCTCTTTTCTTTAGCTGGTTCCTCCTAAATAGCACATAGTTGGATTTTATGGTAATGACTAATAAAAATTATATCCACCTTATTTTATTTTTTTTATTTACTAAACTCTTGCTTTTTGGTTTTTTCTTTCCTTTTTTGTCTTCTTTTGGATTAAGGTTTATTTATTTCCTCCCCTCTGCTTATCCTGAAAGTCATAAATTTTATTTTATTCTGTTAGTTTTATCTCTTTAATATGTATGCATCACAAATTTTAAGGTTAATAAACAAGCAAGGATCTTGAATGTTTCAACACTAAAACATATTCTTTTATCATCCCTTTCATTGCTTTCATTCCAAGTTTGTTATCCTGCTTTTTAACCCCAAAACATGAGAACTTTCACATGGTAACTCCCAAAGGTTGTCACTGTTGGCATAGGGAATTTGCATTTAAAAATGATAGAAAGTTAAGCTTTTCATTTAAATGTTTATTAGGGACCTACTCAGCACCAGGGACCCTTCCACATGTAAACAGTGGTAAACAAAGAGTCCTGCCCCCTGAACTACTATCAAAAGGAGAAGTGAATAATTACACAAGTGAACAAATACATTAGATAAGCTCAGATCACTTTGCCAACTATAAAGAATATAAAGCAAGGTAGTGGGATAGTCTCTGGCTCCCTGGGGGACAGACTAGAAGGCCGGAATGGTGGTCACTGTGAACGGGGACCTGAGTAGTGAGGACTCTCCATGAAGTGAGAACTCTCAAGGGTCAGAATCTTAAAGAGATGAAGCTCAGGCCAAGGCCCTAAGGTGAGAAGGAACCCTGAGAGTTAGGGACAGCCACCAAGTCAGTGTGACCTAAGAGCAGTGAAAAGGAGAGGGTCAAAGGAAAAGAAGGTTGTCGGAGGAGGGGTAAATATGCACCCCAATTTTCTTGGGATTGTGCTGAACAATGCTACCTGTTCTGTGCCATGCAGTATTCCGTGTTCCTCTGTATTGCTGCATGTTTAATGCTCACACTTTTTTTTAGAATGAAGAAATGCAAGCTATCACTTGATCCAGGCCATATGGATAGTAAGCATTAATGCTGGGATCTGAATCTCACTTTGACTCATCCTGAACATGTGGCTCTTTCACCTCGCACTGTACCAGCAGTGTCAGTCTGACAGTCACTACTCATTCATCGCAAAGCTGGCTTCTCATGTGAAGCATTTTTTAATCCCCCAGATGTGGTTGACTGACTTCTCAGCCTTACCATGACAGCCATGTGAATCTGCAACACAATGCTTTATTCATTCCTCTATCGTTCATTTAATTTTTCAACTACCAAATCCTGGACAGGCAACAGTGAACGCAGCAGACGAGATTCCCATCCTAGCACTAAAGGGGATAAGTTAGTAAAGAAATCACTGCCACAAAGAAGTGTAGTTAGTAAATCATTTGTCCATTCAACAAGTACCCCCTAAGCTAATGGAGGCCTGAAAAATTATTTTTTTTAAGAGAGAAGGACAGTGAGAGAGACAGAGAGAGAGAGAATCAATTTTTATTGAGTTTTTCACATGACTTTCATTGCTCTGACACTTAGTGGTGTATGTGGTTGCTGGGGTTTGAACCATGTACTTGTGCATGCCAGGCAAGCGCCATAACCCCCTGAAAAATTATTGATATAATTTGGAAAATGAAAACTAACTGCAGGCATGAGTCTAGGAGTGACAAGATCCTGGTGGTCCCTGTGGATCTCACGACATCAAAAACCTGAAATGATCAGAGAATTTTTCTAACAAGTTCACGATGGCATCAATGTCAAGACTAAATTTGAAGATTAAGGACTGCAGACCGGGAGTCTAATTAAATAGTGATTGCAAAAAAAAAGAGAGAGAGAGAGAGAGTCTGAAGTGAGGCAGATGGCAAGAGATGAATTCACGGTTAGAAATGATGGAATTCCCAACTACTTAGGATTAAGAGACAAGGGGTGGAATAACCTGTGCTGACTCCTAAATTTCTGAATTGCCTTGCAAACTCAGGACACGCCCCCTCCGACTTACTAAGACATATGAGGGCCTGCCCACCGTGGGCCCCAGTGCCTTGTTCTTTCTTTTCAGGATGAGCAAACCCATTTCTTCTATTCCTGCTTGGAGTGTTGAATTCCGCTCTGGGTGAAAGCTGCTCTTGCGAAGAACATTGGATTTGAAATCAGATGAGGCTGTGGAACCAGATTTGCACCAGATGCTTTCTCCACTCAGAAAAAGCTCGTTTCCTCTCTAGTTCTATTTCTCATCCTGAAAATTCTTGACCTAAATAAAGCAGGATCTTCAGGAATTCTGCTTTGCACTGGTAGGCAGATGAACGTGGCCCTCAGAAGGCAAGCACACCTGTTCCACAAACACCTTTGAAAGCTGTTCATTGGGATTTCACTTGGTCATTTCTTCTAATATATTTCAAGTATCTGGTCACCTTACTTCACATGGACTTTTGAAGTTGGTTGTGTCTACCTGTTCCATTCCCACGAGTTCTCAATCAGTCCTATTCTTACGCCTTTTCTACCTTTCCTTGTCCACATTCTTCCCTCCCCGTCTCTTCTCTCTCTCTCTCTCTCTCTCCTTTGTTCTTTATCTATATTTCTGGGCAAAAGTCAGCAGAGTTCCATTAACAGAAAACTCTTCTCTGTCCCCATAAATGATTGTACATGGACTGAAGCCAGCTCCTGTAGCTCTCCTGTGCAGCTGAAGGCTCCTTCCTGGCCCTGTGTTCTTACAGGAAAGCCTGGTCCCTTCCTGCACCACAGTTTCAGAGGCGTCTGCCACCTAACGTTTTAAACTGTTCTCTCATAGATGAATCACAAATTTAAATTTTGTCTTCATCTTCCTTCTTCAGATTTGAACTAATTTTCCAGCTGAGAATTCTTTGAGCACATTAAAGTTAGTCCTTGCTAAGGAGCAATCAAAGAGTCCATAGAATTTTACAAGCATTGAAAGATGGGGATACATTCTGAGCAATGCATTCTTATACAATTTGCTCACCTGGTGAACATTCTAGAGTGTACAGGTCAGTCCTTCCACTTCACCTCCTGATGCCAACAAGAGGCCTGGCAAATACAAGCTACTTGAGGTGGCTGCAAGCATATCGCAGTGTCGTGTTGTGCAACAAAATTTTTATTAGTAGGTGTGTACTCTAAAACACCAATAAAAAGAGAAGCACAGCAAATAGGAAACCTGTAACATGGTCTTCACTATCGCCACCCAGCGTTACGTACTGCTCAAGATTGCACTCGCCGGACTTCTACAGCTCACACCACCATCACCACAAGAGAGCCCAGCCTTGTGCTGCACCCCTGAGAGCTCCCTAGGAGCTAGGAGTTATCAGCTCCACTCAAATCATACGGGCTCATCACTGCATATGTGGTTATTACATAGCACGTCGCTGTAGTTTAATGAAGGATTTCACCAGGCAGAACAAGGTGTGGTGCCTGGGACCTCTCGCCAGCTAAGGGGCTCCAGCACAGCGAACGGGCTTTGCTGTTCTTCTACCCATTCATCCCCGTGCCGAGACAGTTGATCCTCCTGGTTAGATGTACAAGGGGAAGGGCCTGCCGCTTCTGGAAGTTTCACTATTTCACCAAATTTAACTAGTAAACTTTTTTGAAGGAAAGGACCAAAAGCTGAATAATTCCTTATTTTTTAAAAAAATTAATTAGTGCACTATAGTTATACATAATGTTGAGGTTCATATGGAGTTATTTATACCAGCATGGAATATGATTTTCCATAATCAGTCCCCAATACTTCCCTTCTCTCTCCCATTCCCTTTTCTCCATTCTACTGGTCTTTCTTCTATTTGTGTATCCTTTTTAAGAATCAGTGCATTATAGACACACATCCAGGTGGAAGTCACTGTGGTATCTTCTTATAGGTACATGGGATAGTTTGGTCAGCTGCATTCCAGTTCCTCACCTTTTCCTGTCCCTCTTCCCCCCCCCCCAACCGCTACCTCTTCCTCTATTCCACTGATCTCTTCTGTTTGCATGGGCTTCCCCCAACCCTTTCCCTGCTTGTTTTGGTCTAGCTTTGACAAATGAGAGAAACTCTGGACCCTTGATTTTCTGATTCTGGCTTATTTCACTTCTCATGATGTTCTCCAGCTCCATCCATTTGCCAGCAAATGCTGGAAGTTTATTCTCCTTTATGGCTGAGTAAAACTCCATTGTGTTCATTTTGAACAGTTCTTTTTTTTAATTCATTTTCTATTAGTTAAAAAAATAGGCTTACATTTAGGAGGGAGTCGTTGTCATACAATCAAGAACAAATGTATAAAGACGGGGCAAGTCGAGGCTGATTCCATTCCTGGTTTCCCCCCTTGGGTTCCCAATGGTTCCATGTTTCCCCCTATTTGACCCCCATGTTAATTGACTTCTCATGGAAGTCAAAGGTTCCCCACTGGGTTGAATCCTTTCTATCCCCTCCCCCCTCCCTGGCACCCTCTCTTCCTCCGCCAGCATCATAAGCAAGGTTCCCCCTGCTCATGTAAAATTTCATACATGTTTAACTGTTCTTTTTGATAACAGAAGGAACGGAGAGAGATCCTGGAAGGGAGAAGGGAAACTCAGATTCCAAAAATCACAGAAAGCAAGGCATAGCGGGGGGGCCCATCATGAGGTTCTGCTCACCTCTGGGGAATGTGAAGGTCAGATGGTGAAAGACAGTGTAGAAACGAGGACAAGATCCTGATACTGGGCATAAGACAACCAGGGTCCTGCTCTAGGTGCAGGTCTGCCTTCGTGACTTCATTCACTCTTTCTGGGACTCAGACTTCTCAATGTTATAATAAGGAAGATAAATTAGATTTTTATGAATATCTTTTCCAGCTCTCTAACTTTAGCACGAGTTAACATAGAAACATAGAAGGAGAGTTCTCACCATTAACATTCACTTGCTACCACAGAACCTAGCATGTTATAGGAATGGGATGATCATTCTGTCTTGTAGCTTGTAATTGACTTTTTACCCCTTATTTGTCTTTTCATTGGATCATTGGTTGCACAGGAAATAAGTACTTCCTTTTTCATTTACATATTCTGACACAGGGTGATTTCCATACTTTTTGCTCATTCACAAGGAGGAAGAGAGGAAAACGATTGAGTCTATTTCTTTGCAGTAAATAGATATGATTTATAGAGTGCTTCATCCTTTATCCTTTATTGATGCTTTTTCTACTTAGCATATCAATAGTAATTTGCCATGTTTCAACCTTGTATTCATATTTTTTTACTCTGTTGAGTTAATGTTCCAAAATTTGCAGCCCATTTCCCTCATGGGAAACAGTTATAGTTCTAGAGTTGTTACTATTGTTAAATGAAGCTGCAACAAATATATCCCCATGTACAATTTTTTTTCTTCTTGGGATGGTTCCTGAAGATGCCTTCTCCTGCATTCAAATGTGTTGATATCTGTTGCTTCCTGATTGCCAGCACTTTCAAGGGGATTGTCCCAATATACGTTCTGTTCTAGTTCATCACGGTGGCCATTGATACTTCATCTCTCGTTCATATTCTGATCCTGTCCCTTACTATCAAATCTTCTTCCCCTTTAGTACTTAAAAGTCATTATGCTGCATGATTTTGCCATGTTGCGACCTGCATTTTCCTGGTTTTCTAGATTCCCTAAACTTTGAATCTTTGAGTACTTATGTCTCAGTTTTATGTTTTGTAGTTTCTACCTTTGCTTCTAATAAATGATTAAGCACATTTCCCGCTCAGTTTGTTTGCTCTTTGTGTTTCATCTGGTATGAATTGTTTGTTTACACTCTTGGATCATTTATATCTCCTTATTCTGATATTCTCCTTATTACTGATATTTTATTTACATATAAATATACATACATAGCTATTAACACTTTGTCAAATTTTCAGTGTAAGAGTTTTCTTTAATTTTCCTTTCAAAATTAAATTTTCACATTAAAATTCGATATTGTTACTTGCTTTGGCATTTGTCTTTATTCCAAATGTAAATTATTTTTTTGAACACAGGTGCAGATAATATGGTTCCGACTTACTCTTTTCATCAAGTTACTATCAGGGGTGATGAGGTCAGGAAATGAAAGTCTATTTCCTTTCTTCCTTGTTCTGAGAAGCTTCCTTGATCGTGTATTAGGTGATGGTGTTTAGCTGGGTCTATTTTGAGACTCTCCGTTCTGTTGTGCTGATCTATACGTCTATTTTTGTGCCGGTAAATCCTGTATTTATTTGAGGAGAGCTCACATTTCCTCTCTTGAGTCTTTGCTTCTGCAGGAGGAACATTCCTTCTCCTCTAACTTGCTGCTCCTGATCTGAGCATCCCAGCCCCTGCCCCTCACCCTGGGGACTGGAAGCAGCAGGAGAGTGGGAAGACACCCAGCCTCAGAGCAGGCTGAGTTGCTACCTTGAGGTGGTCTCACCTGGGGAAAGAAGTGCCCAGGAAAAGGCAGCAGGCAGGCAAGAAGGGAACGCAAGGAGGTCCTACACTGAAAGGACAGTTTCGGTCCTAGAGTGTTCCTCTTCTCCTGCAAGCAGGCAGAGTAACTGCAGTGGTCATTTTACCCTTGCACTTGCCACGGTTCAATTTCAACTCCATTAAATTTTTGCTGTATGACCTTGGGCAAATTTATTTCTTTCTTTCTTTCTTTCTTTCTTTCTTTCTTTCTTTCTTTCTTTCTTTCTTTCTTTTTTAAAGAGAGAGGGACAGTGAGAGAGAAAGAGAAAGAGAGAAACAACTTTATTCAGTTTTTCACATGGCCTTAGTTGCTCTAACACTTAGTTGTGTACGTGGTCCTGGGGTTTGAATCCGGGTCCTCGGCTTGCCAGGCAAGCGCCGAAACCGCTGAGCCACCGCTCCAGCCCCTGGGCAAATTTCTTAAACTCTCTGTGAATTTTTTTGCCTCAACTATACAATAAGACGTAATGGTATCTACTTCATGAAGTTGTTGTAAGAATGAAGTCAGATAATCCATAAACAATGCCAGTAACTGAGAATAAGCTCTGATTACTGCCAAAATATCAGATATGGGGATTTATTATTTTATTTAGCACTTTGGAGCAGTTACTAATCTGCACAATTTAATGTTGAAAGAACAAGGTAAGAGAGGCCTATGAAGTTTTGGAAAGGCACCAGCTGGTAGAAGGGTAGAGTGGGTATCTCAGAAGAGACCCAAGGCCTGGGCTCCTTCCTATGGAAAATGCTCCTCCCCAGCATGGTGGGAAATACTGGTAACCAGGTCCCGAGGTTCTGCAGAGGCTGTAAATTCTTAGATGAAGGTAAACACGAGACCAAACTCAAGAGATGACTGTCTCAAGGACCCGCTTCTGTTCAGTGGGGAAGGGCACTAGATGAGTGGGAGGAGGCAATAGAGTTTTGCCTTAATCTGTAAATCAGCAGTGTGGGTCCCTCAAACTCAGCGTAGCTCAGCAGGAGGCTCCAGTGGCAGTGACACGGGACCAGAGCATTTGTCATCCCCACGGGGTGCCAAGGAAGCAGCACTCCCGCCCTGCAGCACCTGTTACCTGTGCTCTGGGAGGCGGGAGGCAGGTGGAGGAGGCCTCCCCAGCAGCCTGTACTCTCGAGGCTGCCAACGCAGACACAGCCGGAAGGTCTAATTTTAGCCCCCTAGCCTTGGCATTGGCCCTTTCAGTCAAGATATTTTTCATGTGCCACAATAAACTGCTTTGTTCCAGCCTTGCTGGATACTTCACAAAGACCAGCAAGGACAGAGTGAGCCTCATTCAGAGCTGGACACTCATCAAAGGCGGGAACCTCACCGGAGAGGGTCACCACCCCTCCAGTGACCTTTGGTAAATATGCCCTTTCTATCAGTCTCCTGCAACTCCAAGAAGGGGCACGTGGATATGGATGTGCTTCTGTTTCTAAACAGCTCGCTCTCTTTTACCTTTTTTTTGGGGGGGTGAGCTCTGTTGGCTGCTCATCCTCAGGTTCTTCCCTCCTTCGTGCCGAGGATTTGAGATGTACACCCTGTCTTCATCCCTCCCTAACAATGCCTACCTCTGTCTGTATATCTGGCTCTTCTTTTTTCTTTCTTTTTTTCTCCCTTCCTTTCCTAACGTGTTATGGAAAATGAGCCAGATAAAGAGCTAGAAATAATTGTATAATTGACAAACTGCCTCCAGTGTTTGTTTCCTTTTTTGTTTTTAAACAAAGTCAATTTTTAGTTTTTCATCTGGTTTTTGTTTTTCCTCCACTTACTTGTGTGCGTGGAGTTGGGACTCAAACCTGGGTGCTCACGAATAGGCAAGCATTCCGTTGCTGAGCCACCGCTCCAGGCCTGTGGTTTGCTTCTTAAAATGACCTGGCTAATTAGGTGAGGCAGAAACTTGCATAGAACATGAGGAAGCTGAAGTGCAGTGAGTGAGTTGTCCAAAGGTCACACAGGGAAACACTGGGGCTAGCTCTGGGGCTCTAGGGAAAGGTGTGGCCCCACAAGGAGTCAAGGCACAGAAACCCCACAGGGGCTTCTGGGAGGACCTGGAACTTTCCCTGAGATTCAGCTGTGTTTGTAACCAACAGTTCCAGGTTGAGGACCCAGAGGGTGGGTTTTCCTTTCAGGTAAATCATCATTTCCTTATTTCCTGGAAAGAGGGCAGAATAGGTTGGTCCAGAGGTGTTACTATTTTTAGAGCCTTTTGGATCTTTCCTTTGCTCTTCAGGTATCTCCCTTTCTCAACTTCACTGGACAACCCTAGACCCAGCCTTAGGAATCGAGAAGTGAGGCTCTATGGAGTCATCAACTTTTCTACCTTTGAGCCTTCTATATTTGAATTTGAATTTCAATCACTGTAATGGGCATTGCATGGTGCTTTGGCATGTACAAAGCCCTCTCCTCTCCTCCATCTTATTTAAGCCTTGTGATAACACACTGACATTGACATTATTATCATCAGTCTCAGGTAACAAAACGGAGATGGTGCTGACATTGTAGGATCTGACCCAGGGATCCTGATTATGATATCATGCCCCCCACCAGGTTCTACAGGTGGTGAGATGTCACCTAGGGGTCTCCAGGCTATCTCCTCCATATTCATCCCTTCATCTGGAGTTACTAGGATGACCAGGAACTAAAGATCTTTGTCCTACAAGTGGCCCCTGGAATATCCCTGTGAACAGATCAAAAGGTGCAGTTCTGATGAGAATTCAGCACAAGAAGCACAGTTTTTGTTCAGGGATTCCCAAGACCGATGCATTTGTGAGCAAAACAATTTGTTCAAATGGAAATTGTATATGTGCAATCTTTCCTGATTATGTATGTTATATGTGCCCACTATAGAAAGTTCAGAAATATATGGAGGAATGATCTATTACTAGTATACTGCCTGTGGTTACACCACTGTTATGATTTTATTATAAATTATGAACTAGCCAAACTTCCTGAGCAAGTGTGTGTGTAAGGTCAGAGCAAGGTTATGCTATGCACTATCCTGTGACCTGCTTATCCCACTGAACAGCTGACTGCGGTGTCTCCTGTCCTCCACTTGTGCCTTTCTTTTGGAGGCATAAGTGTGCACTTAGGTCAACAGCCCCTGGCTCACTATCATCATAGCTTATAGAGAGACCCTCTTGCACTTTCTTACATATTTTTAATTTTTCCCTTATCTTCTATAACCCTAACCCTAATTCTAGTCTAAGATATTTATATATGTCCTCAGGTTAATTGTTTATCCTTGAAAATATGGCGTGTGTTTGTCTATTTATGGTTCTTAATTTAAATGAAAGACATGGAGTCAATTCCTTTCCATGAGAATCCAGATAGGTCTGCAGTATCAGTTTTTTTAAAAAGAGAGAAGAACAGTGAGAGAAAAAGAGAGAGAGAGAAAGAGAGAGAATTATTTTTTATTGAGTTTTTCACATGGCTTCCGTTGCCCTGACACTTTGCTGTGTACGTGGGTGCTGGGGTTTGAACCCATGTACTTGTATATGCCAGGCAAGCACCATACCTGCCAAGCCACCACTCCAGCCCCTACAGCATCAGTTTTAACAGCATTATCATTTTTAGCATGTAGCACTACCAAAATTTACTTAGCCAGGTTCCTATGGCAGACTTTTAAGAAGGGTCTTTCAGAATCATTTTGAACAATACTGGAGTAACCTCTCCTGCAAATATGTCTCTGAAGACTATTGTCTCTGTGATTATTTTCTTGAAATAATTCTGAAGGACCACTTTGTAGAAATATTCTTTACTCCATCTTTCAGCTTCTAGAGGTTTTCATTACTAATTCCCTACAAGAAGATCATGCTCTCTCACACTCTCTCTCTCTCTCTCTCTCTCCCCCTCTACCTGACTTCTCTCACACTAATGGCACTTAGTACAGTCGTCCTTGATCTCTGTTTCATAGTTTCTCTCTTATCACTCAGCTGATAAGTTCTAGCTGTTGATGGAGGGGAGGGGATCACATAGTAGCTAACGGATTTAACAGCATTTTCTGGGTGCTCGTTCAGTGGCGGCCTCTGAACTAGGTTTTGGATGAGTGGGACAATCACTCTGTCCTTGTTGAGCCACCCATATTGTGAGAAGGGAGACATTCTTGTCAGATACCACAGGGTGCAGGGACTGTAGCTATGTAGCATGCAATCAGCATGAAGACCTGATGATGAGGTGCCTCCCATGTGCTTTGAAACATGGGGTTCACTAGCAGAACAAGGTGGAGCATTGGGAACTGCCCTCAGTGCAGAAGGTAGCAGAAAAAGAAACACAAGCAGAGAGGACAGATGTGATATAAGAAGTTGGAACACAGGGTGGACACTTAGGGAGAGTGGAGAATGAAGGGAGTCACTGGGGAGGGATAGGCCCAGAGGAGCAGGTCTGGGATGTCCTGCAAGGGTTGGAGTTCAGAGTGAGCTGGAGAGAGGCCACTGCATGGGGTTCAGCAGGGCAGTGTGTGAGTGGAGTTTGTGGTTTAGAAAGATAACTCAAGAGCTGCAATGTGGAAGATGCATTTCATCAGGGCAAGCCTGGAGATGAGAAAACAAGTCAGGGTGCTCTTGTAATCATCAAGGTGGGAGACAATAATGACCTGAACAAAGGCACTGGTAACAGAGGGGAGTAGGTGGAGTTGAGTTAGGAGGTAGACTCTACCAACTTCCTAACTTTACAATTGATTAAATACAGGAATGTGAAGGAAACAGAGAAGTCCAGGATAGCAGAATAGATGGGACCCTGGGTAGATGTCAGGGCCATTACCCAGAGAGAAACAAAAGAAGAAAAGAGATTTTAAGAGGAAAGGAGCATTTGCCTAATACTTGGGGTCTGATGTGTTTGTAGGATACAATGGTGGAAATGTCTAGCAGGCAGCAGGATATATTATCTAGTGTTCAGGAAAGACCTGTCCTGAGATAGCTTAGGAAACCATGTGATAATAGTGAGTAAAAGTTTGTTGAACAAGAGGACGAATTGATTTTTAGCATCACATTTCCTTCAAGCAGAGCATTTTACTTATAGAAAGCCATCTTCATAGATCTTCAAAGCTGTCTGTATTTAAGATGAACTTATACACTGAGAATTGCTGTAGAGATAGCACATATTCCTCAAAAGGGATAGCAGTGGCCTGACAGTCAGAAGGTGAGCGGGTTATGACTTAGTCACTACTGCAACGTGTGGACGTGCCACTTGCCCATTGATATCCCAGGCCTCACTCAGAGCAACAAGAGTGTTACCCAAGGCCAAGCCCCTCAACAGGGATGTGCAGGTGACGTGGGACACTCCTGGTTTACTCTTCTCTCTCTGCAGCTCCCTGCTGCGCTGAGATTAAGGCCCACAGTCCCTCCCCACTGGGACTTGGAAGCACAACCTAGAACACAATCTGTTGGACAGAAGGCTGTGATGTTTAACGAAGGCTGTTCCTCTGCTACCTCCCAGGACGATGTGAGGTTCTGACACTGCCAAAGGTGGCCCATTTCCTTTTGTAGAAACCAGTTCTCAGAAATGCACAGAGCAGTCAGGACATACAGGGAAAGAAAAATAAGACACAGTAGAACGGGGGGCTGCTTGAAATAATCCAAGATGAAAGCTCACTAGCTTTTAAACAGCCTACTTCTGTTCAGCGCATGACTGAAGAACTGGAAGAAAACCATTCACTCAACAACTGATGTTCAGGCAGGGCTATGGGATCCTTGGTGGCTTTTGTCTGTTGGGCCAGAGAGGAAACACTTCTGCATAAAGGGCTACTGTAGAATTTCCCTGCTTGGTATTTGGGGTATTTCTGCTCACACATGCCATGCTCAGTGCCAGGTATCAAATTGAGGGTGACTCAGTGTCCCAGTTGAAAATCTGAAGTGTTCACCTGTCTGTCTTTTGGAGAAGCCCAGGGTGTTGGCTCCTATGATGTGGACTGTTAAAGCTGCTGTCATTGAATTCCTGCTTGATGTTGGAAGAGGCACATTTGGAAAAATAAATCCAATGTGTTATCTTACTTGTCCTCATTAAAGCCCCCAAGAGCAAATGACATCATTTTCATTTAACAAACAAGGAAACTGAGGCTCCACCGGGCTAAGGAACCTCTCAAAAGCAATATACCTTGCATTTAGCAGGAACATAGTTCTACCTCAGGTCTGACCCCAGCACATACTCCCTCCCCCCACTAAACTCAGTCCAAGTGAAACTGAAAGGGACGTTGAGCCTGATAGAAAGAAAAACTGAGTAGAAGCTTTTCTAAAAGTCATGCACTGATGCCAGGGTAGCATGCCAGGCTTTGACCTAAGTACCATTTCTCAGATGCTTACGAAAGGTTCATTGTTTCTTGGAAAGCAGGGAGAAGATGCAGGTCAGCCTGACTCTCAAGGGCTGAGCGGTCAATTCTGACCCTTTGCATATTAGAGTCTCAGAACACCTGGTTGCCAAGTTGCCAAATGGTTGCTGTAGATGCTGATGCTGCTGATGTTTGGTCCTGGGGTTTGAACTCAGGGGTGCTTAACCACTGAACCACATCCCCAGGCCCCCTTTTTTATTTTTATTATTTATTTTGAAACAGAGTCTTGCTAAGTTACTTAGGGCCTCCCTAAGTTGCTGAATCTGGCTTTGACCTTGCGATCCTCCTGCCACAGCCTCCCCAGCCACTGGGATTACAGGCATGTGCCACCATGCCTAAATGCCTAGCTACCAGATGGGTTTTTGCTGGGGAATAACTGTGAGACCCAAAGAATGACGTCTGCTGGCCACTCCCACCCGGAGTCAGGGATGTGTCACCCATCTAGCCAAGGCCCTGGGTCCTCTGCAGGCTCTCGGGCCCTGCCCTGTGGAGAGCAAGCTCAGGTGGGAACATGGTAGAAAACAGCAAGGGCCAAGTCCAAGGAAGGAGAGCACTGCTCACACCCTGGTCACAGTGCTGGCTCTTTCCAATCCTGTGGGCCTAGAACCTGCACCCCACCTCGGGTCCAAAGGACCTAAGACCTGGGTACAGCTGCAGCCTCATGCTGAGGGCACTCTGGGCTCTGTTACCTGGCATAAGCATCCCCACCTCCCCTGGCCACCTCTTGCAGACAAAGGGGTTGTATCAGATGCTTGGTCCTGGGACCCACATCTACTCCAGCTCCCTGTGTTTACTACACTTTCTTGCTCAGACCTGTGGCCACCCACTCTAACAGTGCCACTGCCACTGCCACTGCGGTATTTTTTCTCATCTCCTCATTTATTATAGATCAAATATGTACTTTTACCTCTTATCTTGAGTCCCCAAGGATGGAGCCTGTGCCTTGCTGCCTCTTTCACGCTTGTGGGCCGGAACCTCAGTTGTAATCCCACGAGGTTCAGGTTGAAGGCGATGTCATCGACAACACTGTATGAAAAGAAAAGGCTCCTCTCCCCTGAAGCTGCTCTGATCTCCAGATATTGCAGGAAATGCCAGCACCCTCCTGGCCCCTGGGAAATGCTGCTGGGGCCTTGTGAGTACTTGGCTTTGGGAGGATGCAGAGGAGGAGAGTCAAAAGAGCCAAAGTGTCAGATATTCGACTTAATTAGAAAAGAAACTCCCACACAAGGTTCTGGGAAACTCTGAGGCATGAATTTCAGCATTGTTTAACAGTCTCCAGAAACTAGAGACCAGACCTGTTTATAGGATCTGAGGGAGATGGCGAAGGAGGTTGCTTCAACACCCCTTGTAGAGATAACCATGCCTTGAGTGTTTGGCATGGGGACAGCACACCGCAGAGGTAGAGCAGATGGGGCACCCAACTGCACAGAAGACTGGTTTCGCAGCTCTGCGGTCAGCTGCCATTGTGATCTGGAGAACCCATCACTGTCCTGAGCCTCAGTCCTCCAGCCTAAAGCCAAAGGGCTGGACCCAGAAGAGCCCAGAAGCAAATCTCTCAGGCTTTGGTTGTTGCGATGTGTGATGTTTGAATTCTTAATGCTAGAGCTGAGCCCTGGGATCTGGAGACCACCTCGGGGATGCGGGCAGGGAGCATGAGGACGGAGAGAACTTGGGTTACGTCTGTACTGCTCCTGGTGATTTCTGCTCACACCACCTGCTTTGGATTTTCTTCATGCTTTGCAGCAGTGTGCCCCAAGCTGACAATCACATTCGCCTGAGTTGCAAATGACTGTACAGATGTCCCTGTAAGCGAGGGTCCCATGAAACTGTGTTAACAAAGTAGCCAGGGGCGATTCTGGCATCTTGGCAAGATTGAGGCCCTGCTTAGGAGTTCTTTGCTGGAGACCAGTCAGAGGTGAAGTGGCCTAATTGGTGGGAACGTGTTGGTGTGTCCCTTGTGCCCCATAGCTCCCTGCTGTGAGCCCTCATCTCACCAGGCTTCAGATTCCAGGGCTGTGAACATCTCCTGCCTCCAGGTCTGAGCGCTTCTAGGCTGGGACTCCATCTTCCCTTTACAACATGCCATGCTAGCACGGCAGCTCACAGAGCTTAGCCACCTCTGCCCATCTGCTTCCCTAGAGGTTTCCTGCCTTCTCCCTTTAACGTAATTGTGCCACATTACTGACACAAAACCATGATATCAAGTCCTAGAAGAAGAGCAGAGCAGCAAGAGTCAATAGAGAAGTATCATGGAGAAGGCAGGATTAGATTGAGCCTGGCAGGAAGACCATAGTTTAGACAGGTGCCAAGGGATAAAGGGTAATGCCAGGCAGGAATCGAAGCATGAGCAAGACCAGACTCTTCCAGTTATTTCAGTGTGCAGGTGAGGCGCCTGGGGCCAGAAAGAGTACCTGATTTATTCAAGGCTAACCTGGGTAATCGAGCATTAGCACCAGCCAGACTCCCATTCAAATCTCCTTCCACGCTAGCTGGCCTGCATTCCTAGGACCTGCAGCCCAAGTCTCTAATGCCCTTTCTTCTGTGGCCCTGGACTCATTTCCAAGCCTCTAACCCACTGATGTTCTTATGCTGCTGTGTCTCTGCACGTATGGCTGGGCTGATCCATCTCAGCCTCTCAGGCTTTAGATGAAGCTCACTGAGTCAGCCAGCCTGATTGCCAGGTTACCTGGGCAGTGGGGGGAGGGCTAGCTCTGTTGTTCTATGTGCCCTGTTGTAGCCAATAGGCCCAGCTGTGTCCTGGGAAGCTGGAATTAAATAGAGAGGGTAAAGGAAGAATTTAGATCAGTGCATGCACACACGTGCACATGCACACACACACACACACACACACACACACATCACCTCTCTCCCTCTTTCTCTAATAAAGTCCTCTCTAACACCTGAAGGATCTGTTGTAGACAATGTGAGTGCTTCTCGGTCTCCTGGTAGGCCCTTTCTCTCTTCTAGCAAGTTCTGCTCACCCCTTCCTGAGGATATTCTCCTATTCTCTGCCTCTTCTGCTTTGGAACCTGCTTTGGAGACAGGCTAGGGTATGCATGGGCAGTAAGCAGACCTCAAGGCAGGAAGAGCGGTTTGGAGGTGGTCAGCATCCAGACAAGGGAAGATGATGGCGGGTGATAGAAAGCCCAGGGTATGGGAAGACTCTCTTTAGCCTGTACTGAGCCTTTACTTGCTGGCTGAGCCAGGGAAGATTTTTAAATTGCTCTGATCTTTAAAGTCTTCATCACTAAAAAGGGAGTGACGGTCATCTCTTAGGTCACTGTTATATGAGTTAATATTGTTGCACAGAAGCTTTTATTCTAACTGTCACACATTAGAAACAAAATGCTACTTTTTCCCGGTATCATTTGCAATTAAGTGGCACTGGGCTCTCCTCCTGAGGGCTCTGTGTTCAAGTTGTCTTGCCCTCCAAAGTCCTTCTGACAGTTCCTTTTTGTGTCTAGCAGTGAACTTTCTTTCTTTCTTTCTTTCTTTTTAAAAGTGAGAAGGACAGTGAGAGAGAAAAACAGAGAATGAGAATCAATTTTCGTTGAATTTTTCACATGGCTTTCGTTGCTCTGACACTTAGTTGTGTACGTGGGTGCTGGGGTTTGAACCCGTGAACTTGCGCATGCTGGGCAAGCATTGTAACCACTGAGCCACTGCTCCAGCCCCACTGAACCTCTTTCTACTGAAACTCAAGCAGTGATAAATTCTTTAGGTTCTGGGCTGGGCTGCATATTACATCGCTGCCTGGAGCAACAGCTTAAAAGGAATACACTCTGGTTTCTGTCCCCTCCCTTCCTGGGCAACAAAATGCTCAAGTGCTGACAGGCTCTCAGGGAAAGCCCACAGAGCCAGCATGTGCTGATCAAGCCAATCTGAAGTCTATCACTCAAATGTTGTGAGTCACAAAACTTGTTCAGAAAAATCAGTGAATGGTGAAGTTGGAAGAGCCTTAAAGATCATCTGATCTAAAATGCTCACTTTTTAAATGGGGAAAGGGAGAAAGAAGGGAAGGAAACATTTTGCCCAAGAGCATAAAGCAAGTTAGAGAGCCAGCTGGCAAGCATCCTCCCCCGGCCCCTGCTGCCCACATGATGTCATGGAACCTCTTTATTGGGAATTCTGAAGGATTTGCTGTCACTTTTGCCCTTTGTGTCAACCTGGTTCCATAACAAGAGCTGCTACTTGGCCCGTGTTGCAACAGCCCAGAACAAAAGCAGTGCAGACTGGGGGCATCGATCCATCCACACTTCCGTTCACCTGTTAGACTTTGCCAAGAGCTGTCTTTGTGCCAAGTACTGAGGACCCTGGGATGAACATCGCAGGCCCTGCCTTGGAGGTATCAGAAGAGAACAGACAAATGAGCCCTCTCCAGGGCACACCTTTCCCCTCCGAGGAGTGCACTTCAGATCCTGCGTGGCTGTGTTGGCCTCCTCATCGGTCAGTGATCTCCCAGGAAAAAGGTGCCAGTCACCTCGGTGCCCCGCATCTGTTCACTCCCTCAAAACACACTTGCTGAGTACCTGGTACAAATTACCAAGGTTGCAAAGAGAAACAAGTCCACTTTCCGGAGAAGCCACCAAGCCGAATGGAGAAATAAATGATGTTTGTGGAAGCTTTTCCAAGGCAAGGAGATACCAGGAAACAAAAGAGCAAAGCCTGATAGGAAGGCCTCCCAGAGGAGGCCATATGAGAGCTGAGGCTACTTAAAGAAGGGGAGTAAGCTTGCGGAGCACACGTTGGGGACAGTCTAGGAAAAGAGAACAGCACATGCAGAGCCGCGGAAGTGCAAGGCATTTCTAGAACCTGTAATAGTCCATTATTGTTAGCATATGCACTGCAGAGACAGACTGGCAGAAAATAAGGATACAAGCAGGCAGGACTCAGGCCATGTCAAGGAGATGGGGTGGCATCCTGGACTAAGAGGCCTACTGAGGGTTTTAGGGTGTGGATCAGAAGGCTATATTTCAGAAATTCACTCAGGCTGCTGTGGGGAAGGTAAGTGGGAGTGGGGAGCTCAGAGAGGAGGCCAAGCATTAATCCAGCCAGGACCTGATGAGGACAGTGTCAAAGTCAGGCCAGAACTTGACTCTGCATGACCTACCCATCACCACGCACACTTGAGATGACCCATAACCAGCCAGCATGCAGTTATCCAACTGAGTCTCCAAAGCTGTGACTCATGGTCCTGACTGTGCCCATGCATGGAGAAGACACTATCCCCTGCCAGTCAGAGGGAACAGGTTAAGGCATCACCCATGGACAATTCAAGTCTTCTTGAACTGAGTTGTTGAGTTCCTAAGGGTTCTCGGGGGAGCTGGTTTTTAATAACCTTTAATCCATTTTCCCATTATTAATACAAAGTCACTTGTGAGCTTGTGGTTTTAGTAAATCAGTCTTTTGCAAACAAGGCAGCCAGTCTGGCATGATGACAGAGCCCTCTTTCATCCCTTGCTGGAACTGTTTCAGGTCCCTGCCTTTGCTCCCCCTGTTCCTTCCTCTAAAATAACTTTCGTCCTCCCATCTGCCTATGATCATGCGCTGGAGTCTTGTGGATCCAGGTGCAAATTTCCGGTGCAGCTCTGCTGAGCTGTGTGATCTCTAAGTGACCCTGATGTGCTGAGCGTCAGGGAGCTGCTGCCCCATCCTTGCTGCCCAGTGTCACAGAGTTCAAGTGTGAGAAGTGCTCCGTTTAGTGCCTTCTCCAGAGGCGAGAGTGTCTGTCATTGTTGGGTGGGATTCTAGTTTACTATAAAAGGTTTATCCTTCTCTACTGAAAAGAACTGAGTGAAATACTGAAAGGTGTGGCAAAAATACATCTTTTGATTATCAGGATAACCATGAATTACAGTTTTCTTACCCAAATTAATTAAACCTGACACCTGAGTACCCGCTTGGTTTCCATATCCAGCTGTGACATCCCACGGTAACTTATAATTAACAGACAGTTGCTAATAAGAGACTTGGAACTTGAAATTAAGACCAAAAAATAAGAAGAGAAGCTGCAATGGGGAAGGGCACAGTAGCTGATCCCCAGTCCTTCTCTCCAACACAGGAGCTTGGAGGGTAACTAACCGTTCAGATGTTATCCCCTGATAGTGTCGCATGCTTCTAGGCAGAAGTTTTTCCTAGAAGTAGCAAGTGTAGTTTGTTTCTATTATGGAGAGAGAATTGCTCAATATTAGGGAAGGTTACTGAAAGTGAGTATGGAATCTCTTTTAGGAGAAGCTTAAAAAATAATAACCAAGTATGTGATGAGATTATCCCTCCTGCCTGTTGCAACTGTAGACCTCCTAGAGCCTGGGAGAAAACCCATTTCAAGCATGTTGCAGAATGGGGGTCCAATGCATAAATTCTTCCAAACCTGACACTCGCTGGTAACCAGATTTTAAAGATCTCCTGGTATTTTTCTTCTTTGGGTGGTCCATCAGATTTTCAGTGTTATCTTGACTATTTGAATCACTCTATGGTTAGTTTGTTATGCTTTAATTATTTAATCATTATAAAATAACAACCTCAAAGAGAAATTCAAAATACATATCCTTAAGTTTCTAGCAGTCGTACAACAACTGTTTCATTTCCAAATATTCTTTTGGGTCTTTATTTACCTATTTGTTTCTTAATTAACCATCACGGTGAAGGTGAAAGAGCTTTGTTATATCTGCTTATTTAATAAAGAAATTTAAGACAGCATAGTTAATTAGTAGTGCCCTAAATAAAACCTAAGTTAAATGGCCGTGTCAGGAGTAACAATCAGGAATGAGTCCAAACCTACCCTGTACCTCCACATGTTACTATGATGTTAGCCACACAACCTGGCACATCACTGACAGACATAACAGTATTTTATATACTACTATGTTGACTTACTATCAGTAATAACAACAACATGGAATTATGTTAACTAAAATTCACCAACTGATCCCTAGAAAATGCCACTAAAAGTTTGTCAACTCTGAAGGCACCATTATAGGAAGTTTATAAAGATGAAAGAAGTAGAAATTAATGTGAGCTATTTTATTAGGGAAAAAAAGCTACTTTAGAACTAGGTCAACTGAAATATCCTATGATTACTGATCAGATTTTCCAAGATTTTTTTTTTTTTTTTGGTGGTTCTAGGGATTGAACCCAGGGCTTCACACATGCTAGGAAAGTACTCTACCTCTGAGCTACATCCCTGACCCTTTTTATTTTATTTTGAGACAGGGTCTCTCTAAGTTGCTCCGGCTGGCCTCAAACTTGTGAACCCCCCTGCTTCAGTCTCCCCAGTAGCATGAATTACAGGTGTGCACCACCAAACCCAACTCCAAGCCATTTTTTGATTAATTGGTTATAAAGTCTTCTTACTGCTCTTGTCACCAATCCCATTGAATATCCCTGTGATCTAAATGTAGAATTAGACACCTGGGCAGCACGTGCTAGTGAATATCACTTGTGGAAGGAGAACAGAGCAGTTTCCATACGCTCCATGTGAACAGCGTGACGAACAGCTGCCTGGTTTCCACCTGGGTGTCCAGTGAGGAGGAGGGTGAGCTTTGCAGCCATTAGAACCATCCAAAGGGTCTCTTTTGCACCTGTCTTTTCTAGAACACCAGGTAGAAGGAGGCAGACTTGGGGGAATGTGACCAGGCTCACCAGAGTGGGTTCCAGCTAAGGGGCTGCTCGGAACTTCTGCTCCCAGGCAGGTGTGGAGTGGGCACTGCGGTGGTGCTAACAGGGTCGATCTCTTCTCTGCAGGCACAATGGGGAAACAGAACAGCAAACTGGCCCCCGAGGTCATGGAGGACCTGGTGAGGAGCACAGAGTTCAACGAGCACGAGCTGAAGCAGTGGTACAAGGGCTTTCTCAAGGACTGTCCAAGCGGGAGGCTGAACCTCGAGGAGTTCCAGCAGCTCTACGTGAAGGTAGGGCGCTCTCTGCCTCCTCCATTGCCTAGGCTAGAAAACATCACCTTCCTGAAATTTAGCTTAACATGCAATTTTAACTCCAAGTGGCCAATTTCTTTCAATTCTGGTGGTTTTCTAACAAAAACATGGGGCATTTTTTTAAATGCAAGTGTGTGTGCGTGTGCATGTGTGTGTGTGCACATGTGTGTGTAAACATGCACACACATACACACACATATTTACAGAGAGATAAGCCAAGCAACTTCTGAACAAAAGAGTAATTGTTAAAATACTGAATACTGTCTGGAAGATGATAACATCTGCTGAAAAACCAGGAAAAAATATCTCAGGTATTTGGGTTTGCTGAAGATTATTAACAAGCTGCTAATGACAGCTTTGTTTAGCCTGATTGTGTGTGTGTGTGTGTGTGTGTGTGTGTGTCTCAGTTAAAGAGAAAGTACCTGGGAGGGCCAGGCACAGCAACACACGCCTATAATCTCAGTTACTGGGAAGGTTGAGGCAAGTGGATCACAAATTCAAAGCCAGACTCAACTTAGCAAGTCCCTAAGCAACTTAGTGAGATTCCAACTCAAAATTAAAAATAAAAAGGGTTGGGGATGTGGCTTAGTGGTAAAGTGCCTCTGGATTCAATCCCCAGTATCCAAAAAGAAAGAAGGAAACTGGGAAGCATGTTTTTACCAAGAAAGTTCCATTTATATGTGCAAATCAGCCCAGTTTCCCACAACAGCCCATTTCAAAGAAAGGGGTGTGGTTTACCTGTGCATCGGTCTAGGACAGGGACTCCACATGCTAGAACAGTTAGAGGCTACTCTTTCCCTGGATGTTAGATAGAACTGTTCCTTAAAATTATAATTTCTCTTGAAGTGATATTGTTGTGGTTTGTCTGTGTTTATGAATTGTATTGGTTGTAGTTTTGGCATGACCTAAGACTTTCCATTTTGTGTCCACTTATATAATGCTATACAGTTCTTAACTACTCCTAACTAAAATACCAAATAGAAAATATGGCTTCTCTCATTTAATTGTAGCAAATGTGAATCCGACAATATGAACTATCCAGATGCATGTATATGTGTGAGAGAAGTTTTATTAAATGCTCAACATTGTCCTTATCTCTGAGGCTGAACATCTCCCGTAGCATGCCGTCAAGCAATTCCACTTCAGCCTGTGTGCAAGAAGGGACATGTATAAGAATTCTCCCAACTGCTACAAAACCGGGAAGCAGCCCAAATACCCATTGTAGGGAAAGTGGAAAATAAACAAATATAGTCACAAAATAGAATATTATACAGCACTCAAAATGTTTGGACTCTAGCAAAAATACTAAGTTCAAAGTAAGTTTCAAATATTCTAAATAAAAATATACTTTAGAGGACTATAAATAAACACAAATCATATGCTATAAAAAGGAAAGAAAAGGAATGAAAAATGCAAGATTCAGGCCAATAGTTGCTTCTGTTGGGAAGAGGCAAGACAGGGGATGGGGGTTTGACCTTATAGTTAGATATAGACCATGTCATAGTCATAGCTGCTGCTTTTGTTGGTGGTTTTCCAAGTGCTTATTGAATTAGAAGTTCATTAGCCAACTAAATAAATAATCCACCACTACATGGGCCACTGATAAGTGTCAGGAACCCAGACTTATAACTAGTCCAGTGCTGGGCAAAATTACCTCCTTAAATATGTGCAGAAAGGCCGATGTGTGATGGTGGTATGGGCACATGCTATAAGATCACATGACATTCCTAAGATCTGAGTATTTCATTATTATCCTGTAGACATCTTTACACAGAAATGTTAATAAATCCATCTGTCAGTTAATTGATATAAAGTTCTTTTGCAAAGAAGTGGGATCAATGAATTTTCTAGATTGTTATACCGCTCTCCATAGTTTTCCAGTTCACGTCCTCTACCATCTCCTCCTAATCAGGGGTTAGCCTGTGCTCCAGGACCATCTTAACTCTCAGCCCCAAGGAACGTACAGACAAATGAGATGTGTCAAAGTCACTTTTGTATCACCAATGCTCCTAGAAGTGTCGCCTGTGGTTAAAGGAGCACTGGATGCCGTGTTCCTCATTATGTGAGTGGGGGGAGAGAGGAAGAGAAGGGAGAGGAGAAGGAGAGATGATAGGCAGGGATCTAGGTGAATCAACAATGTAGCTTACTCTTTACTCCCCTGAGAAGCCAAATAGCACTTACGCAATCACTTAATTCTGGAAAATGCACAATCACATATGTGTGGTGTGTGTGTGTATGTGTGTGTGTGTGTGTGTGTGTGTAAAGACATTTATATCTTTATGGGGGAATACAGAAGAGTCAAGAGATGGGTGTGGTTGATGTGGGGGTGATTCTGGATTAGGATCAGGGGCACATCATGTTGTCACTACATACGCCTTTATGATTATACAACAACACAATTTAAAATATCGGAGGGGTTTAGCCTTTGAAGAAATAGTTGAAATGCAGGGAATGAGGTCTTTCCTTCACACTCTGAAGAGTTTGGCACTGACAAAGCCCCCCCAAGCTGGGGGTCATGTGAACATTAAGTGTGCCTCGGTGCTTCATGGTACAACTAGTGTGTATGTACCAAAAGCATCTGCCACCTCCCACCTCCACCTTTGTTTATGTTGCTGTTGTTGCAGGAAAGGCCTATATGACTCTCTGAACCTGATTAATATCCTCAGCAGCCTCCTATTTGAACCTCCTAACGGTGAGATCTCCCAATTGGGCTCTTATGTCAAATAGGCAGAATCTTTTTATCCTTCCAGAGTTGTTCAAGGACAGAAATTGGGGAAGAATCACAGAAGAAATTTGCCATGTACACAGAAAAAAAGGAAGGCAAAGCTGATAAGCTAGAAAGAAGAGGCAGGGAAAGGGTGAGGGTTATGTAAGAGGCCCTAGAGAAGGAGTGATGAGAAAGACTCCTTTAATGCTTCTGAAAGATGCAAGAATTCAGCAAGGCACGGTCATTGTCCTGGAGAATGGGTGCTCTGCAGTAGTCCCTTCTCTGCCTGGGTGTGGATGAACATCCTGGGCTCCACAGAGGCTTTCGTCCTCCTCACTGCAGCCAGTCTGGCGCGTCTCCTATTGCTGACCTGCCCATTTCAGGTTCAAGCAGAGTCACCTCAGGGGCTCCAGAACCAGTCCTGATGAGCTTCAGGCTGGGGCAGGATAGGGGGCTGCACCTATCTACAAGGCCAGAAGCCACCAGGCCCAGCTTCAGAAGCCTCTGCATCCCAAAGGTTAAGGACCTTCACTATCTGCTTTACAAACATTAAAAAGGGGGTTTAGAAACACAAGGCCTTTTGTCCAGCCTCACTAGGGAAGGCAGAATGGACGCTCCAGGTGGGAAACCCGACCCCCCGAGCCCACAGCCCAGCCCCTCTGGATTCCCTCAGCAGCCCAGCCACCATTGAGACAGACCCCAGTGGCTACAATGAAGCCCATCATAAGCAGACGTCGGTGGCCACGTCTCCTCAGAAAGCTTGCAGTAAAGACATAGAGGACCGAGGAACCTTCCCACCAACCTCCAGGATCTGCCCAGCTAATCACACTTCAAAGAGGAGCGCCACACATTTTTGGTGCTGGAGCAAGAAAGGAAAGAAGAGAGGTTAATTTCAAAACGCCATAGTAACGCAAGAAGTTCATGAATGTAGCAATATGAGGAACACTTTGCTCTTAGCCTTAGAAGACAAAGTATTACTTACGTGACAGTTTTATACCTTTTCATGCTCAGTACTGATTGTCAGCTGAAGTGTGACCCCATCCCCTAAATTCTTATCCTGAAGCCCAAAGCCACAGAATGTGACCATATGTAGAGATGGAGTATTTAAAGAGGTGATTAAATTAAAATGAGGCCATTAGAGCGGGTCCAAATGCAGTTTGACTGGTGTCCTTATAGGAGGGAGTTTGCATTCATAGGGAAGACCACGTGAAAACACAGGAAGAAGGTGGCTGTCTACAAGCCAAGCAGAGAGAGACCCACTCCGTCGAGAGACCTCACCTAGGACTTGCATTCTCCAGACCTTAAGACAACACATTTCTGTTGCTTAAGTCATCCAGACTGTGGTACTTCGCTGTGACAATCCTAGAAAACTGGTACATTCCCCATTCCTCTCCTGCTGACTTGCGCAAACATGGAGCCTTCTGTAACTGATAAGAGGACACCTTCTGTCAGGAATGTCTGGCACCCCCACACATGGGGATGTCTGTGTCTCTGGTCACAGAAGTCACAGCAGATGCTCTGATATCCCCACCACAGCACTGCTGCCGAGAGGCTGGGAAGAACTTGCACTTCATCAACAAGAGCAAAGAACCTCATTTTCTCCCCATGAGAATTTCCTGTTTCCAACAATCGTTTTGGTTGCCAAATCAAGATCATGAATTAAGATGGAGAGTCTGCAATGTTAATTGCATTTTCAGAGAAGCAGCCACAATTGTAAAGGAAAAGCTAACTCTGGAGGAAAGCAAGCCACCATGTGAGGGAGGAAGCATCCCTACCCCAGGGTCCTTTTCCTTGGAGAGCTGATGCCATTCCTAATTTGCATAGCTACCATCACACTGAAGCCAAAAAAGCCAAGGAGCAAACCTAGTGGGGTCCTGCAGAGAGCTGATAGATATTTGGAGTTTGACTTCCAAAATTATTCTCAGCAGGACTCATTTGGTTTGTCTCAGGTTGAGTGGAAAAGTAGTCATGGTTGTTAGTAAAAAAAAAATCTAGGGGTTTAGAATCTGACAGATATGAGAGTCAGTTCTACCTGCGCTGTTTACTGCCTCTCTGCCTCTCTGAATGGCTGTCTTATCTACATGGTGGAAATAAGAAGGCCTGTCTTGTTACCACACTTGGTAAAGTCCCAAGGAGAGAAGGGAGGTGAAAATGATGTACAACCTGTCCTAAGCTGTGTTTGCCGTGAGATTGACGATCCATCCACTCACTCTCAGAGTGCCAAGGAAACACGTGCCCACTTCAACAGCAACATAGAATATTACACAGAAGAGACGTGAGGCTCTGGGGAGGTTTCCCGGGAAAACGCACCCTAATCACATAGTGATGTCCCTTACGTGCTCCACGGTGGGACTGTGGCTTGGCAGGATGCAGCACCCGGCTGTGCCATCCTCACTTCCCAGTGGGTTCTTAAGCGCTGAGTTCTGCATCCTCCCAAGCAAACAGCTATTCCCCACTGCCAGCTGCCAAACAGGATGAAGTGTGGCATTCAGGGACCTTTCTGCCTGTTTCCTAACAGTCACTAGGGGCCTTGACCCTCACACACACCTCCTCCCAAAGACACTGCCTTGCTCGATTCCTGCTGCTCTCGTTTTGCAGAAAGAGATTGGTTCTTAGGTTGTTCTGCTGGGCTCCACCCAACTCCCCTGCATTTCTGCTTGTTTCATTGCACCAAGTTTTCTTCTCAAAAGCGTGTGAGGTATCAGTGAGGCAGCTGGCAGGTGCCCCTGAGACAGGCATGAGAGCCCTAGAGTCCAATATAACCATCATTGACTTAGCATCATTGATTTTAATGAAATGTATTCACATGTAACAGAACAGTTCCTGCAAAGTTGCTCCATGTCCCTCCAAGTGATCATTTTCTAAAGAGTTTTGCAATTTGACTTTAGCAAATGTACTTCCAGCTTGTCTAAGAGCAAATTCATTCATTCATTAATTCAAGACCATCCTTTGTGCATTCTGTGGGACAAACACTCTCCTGACACTATACCACCCACAGTGCACTCAGAATCTGGGGGAGCTAATTAAAACTTAACAAAGCCATCTTTATTCTACAGCAAAACATATAGGTGGAATTAAGTAAGAAATGTTCTAGTCCAAAAGCATTGGAAAATAAGTCTACTCATATGAGTTATATTGACAACTATCCAGCAACATGTACTGAAACAAAAATAAATGTTATCATAAAATCAGGAATACCTGATATTTGATAATAAGATATTTTAATAGAAAAATAAACTTTTAAAATACTGATGGATTGATTGATTGATTGATTTGAAGTCCTAGAGATTAAACCAAGGGATGCTCTACCACTAAGCTACTTCCCCTAGCACTTTTTATTTTTCACTTTTGAGACATGGTCTTGCTTAATTGCTGAGGCTGGCATCAAATACCCATCCTCCTGAGGCTGGAGGGGTTGCTCAGTGGTATTACACTTGCCTGGTACATGCGAGGTCCCGGGTTCAAGCCCCAGCACCACATACACAACGTAAGTTTTGGAGCAATGAAAACCAGATGAAAAAACTAAATAAAGTTGATTCTTTCTCTCTTTCTCTCTCCCTCTCTCTCTCTTTAAAAAATATATATATATCCATCCTCCTGCCTCGGTCTCCTGAGTTGCTGGAATTATAGGTGGTATGCACCACCACCTGGCAAAAAATATTTTATAATTAATAAGCTATAATGAAAACATTCCATAGTTTGCTACATGGTTTTAGAATACCACATTCAAATTGTGTTTTTATGTTTAAAAGACTACTATAAGGAATAAGGTATTCTTCCTGAAAGTCATAGGCAGACGTATCACACATACAGGTTATAGGTGCATAGTCCGTTTTTATAGAATGCGAAATGGAAAGCATTGTTGAGGTCTGATCTCTTTGCTGTGTGACTTTGGATAAGAGCCTTTGTTTGTCTTGTTCTCATCTTCAGCATCTGTGCAAATGAAAAAGTTGATATCTGTCAGTAGCTCTCAAACCTCAGCATTTATCAAAGGCTCTTGGCAGATTACTGGGTCCCTTCCTCAGGGTTCCTGTCCTTCCAGAAGGTTCTAGTGGCAGGAATGATATCTTTAGAACTTGCCTAGACATTAACCTGGGAGTGTCCTGGGACATACCTTGGGAGTTCTGCACACCTTGAAACTGCAGAATGTTCTGGATAGCTTTATTGGCATCGTTCTCACTTTATGCAAACAGGGGTCTGTAGGCCCAGAAAGGTTAATAACCAAAAAGATGTTTCTATCCATTGCGGACCTAATATTCCAGGTTCCATGACCACTGGGATGGAGTCTGAATTGACAAGAAGATAAAAAGAAAAATTGTCTTCTAAACTAGACATTCAGGTAAACTTCACTGGCAGAAGAGCAAGAATGAAGTTTCCAATTCTGTTCTTTGCTGAGTGTGTTGGCAGCGTGTAGGTAACTTTTCTTCTGGTTCATTTAGTGTATATTAATCAAGCTTTATCTTCTTTATCACTCTATGTCAATGCGAATGAAGAGACTCCCGTGGGATAAAATGAATCCCTTCTTACCTTTCTTCCCTGAGTGGTCCTGTGCGCCAGAGGCTGGGTAGCACTGAGTCAGGAGAACATCAGATTCCCACCCAGGCAGAGTCGGGGCCATCCAGAAGCTTGTCGTCAAGAGAGAGGTTAAAATTGATGAAAACAGCTATAATGCTGGGTCTCCTGAGATCAGGGCAGGAAGGACAGGGAAGGGTTTTGGGGCTCAGAGGTGGCAACGAGTTATTCCTCAAAGGAAGGGCGGACTTAGATGTGAGGATCTGTCAGTCTACTTGAACACCCAAAAACCTCATTGTCCAAAGACCCAAAGCTTGAATAAAATGCACTTATTGTGTTTCAGAGGCTGAGTGCATGGTGTTGGCAGGAGGACCACTGGGTGAAATACATTAGGTCAAAAAAAAATACAAAACAAGAAACAGCCAAACACAAAGCTCTTGGTAGTCCTGCTGGGATAATCCAGAAAACACGCTCTACAAGAAAAAGCCCCGGATGGTCTCCCCTCCTGCTTCTCCCCCATCCCTTCTCCTCTCTGCCACCTTCGTTTCTATTCCCTTCCTTTCTTTCTCTCTTCCATTTGCTTCACACTGACTGATGGCTCTCTGGGATGGAGCCCTTGGAGACAGCACCTCCTCACTTTGAGCCACAGGGGTCAGAAATTCAGGAGACCCCAGCAGGAGAGTAGCAAGCAGTGACCAACAGCTGGCCACCAAGCCTTTCTGTCACCTTTCTTGCTTCTGTGTCCTCTGCGCCCCATTCAGAAGCAGCTGTCTCCGTGTTTCTCTGGACCACGTTGTTGTGAAGCACAACACATCCAGTGCTCTCTTGCTGTCACTCCACGGCCAGCCTCCCAGGAGCAGTGCAGAGCTCCTGCTGTGATCTTCCCGTGATCTTCCTAGTTCTCAAGGCCAGACATGTCTCCTCCCTGAGGTCCCCAGGTCCCCATGATTTTTGCTTATACCCACTCCAGCTTTTAGGAAGAATCTTCTGACTTTGCAACACAATTGGGCAAGCTTTCTCACGTTCTCAAGGTGTAGAATCCTTCCCTACCCCTAGAGCCTCCTACTGCATACAGGTAGAGGCCATGTGGTTTAATTAGAGTGCAGGGTGAGTACCCAGCTCTACCACACGCTACCCATGTGAACTTAGAAAAGCCCTTTATCTTACAATTTTGTTAAACAAGTCCACAAAACACTCCCACCCTGCTTTCTCACGGTCCAAATGGGGAGAACACCTGGAGCCCAGCTTATTTCATAGGCTATTGTGATGAGAAGGTGGTAAGGGCGGGGGTGGCTTGTGAATGGTGAATCATCTGCTCAGGTTGATTAGCAGCTGTGTCAGGTAACTGGACGGAAGCCTTCTAGACCCTACCCTGAACAGCCCAGTTTCTCTGGATCACTTCCTGACCCATCAGATATTCTAGAAAAAGAAGCGTATTATCTCTTCTCAACATCTGATTCAAATCAATTTTGAAAATAAAACTCTTGGCTCGAAAGAGATTTCTTGGGTGATCAGTTTTCAGGGATGCAGATTCTGTTTGTTAGTAAGAAGAGGTAATTAGGGACAGAGCATGTTAAAAATCTGTTGGGCAGAGCTACAGATAGAGCATTTTAATCCCTGAGGGAAATAGATGTTACATAAGACGCATAATGTCATCCAGATTGGGCCGGTGAGGGTGCTACAATTTTTAGTGAGAACCTGGGAATTCATTTCCATTCAGTGTGTTTACCAACATGATTGAGGCTATATTTCAACTTGAATTAATGTGGAAAACAAGAGCTAGGGGCTGAAATCTCAAGGAAGAGACAACAATAAATGTGAGTTCTGGGAAAACAGGGTCCCCCATGAGGCTCCAAGGGCATTGTATTATGGTGAGGTTTTCTGGGGCAAAGCTAACCCAGCTCAGTTTACATTAAAGAGTATACACCCTGGGGACCCAAGTGATAACCCTCCCCTGTCTCGGTGGAGGATTACTTCAGATAGCCTCCCCACCCTGGGGATCTGCTCTCCTGTGATAGGGCAGGTGTCAGTTAGAGGGATATCAAGGGTCATTGCCACTGTGACATACTGAAGGAATGCTTTTAGCCGATACCTTAACTTCCCTGTCTTCAGGATAAGGTTGGGAAGAGCCCTTTAGAAGTCTCTCAGCCCACCTTGACCTCCTCAATCCAAATGGGAGTGCTGAAGCCCTTGAATGGGGAAGGGGGAACCAAGGTGCATCTACTTCTTAATTGCTCCCACTAATAGCCAAAAGCAGCTGATAAGGAGAGCTTAAAGCCAGAATGGCCTGCTTTGCCATAGCTGTCTCTGCAGCTGCTTGCCCAAGGACAGTCTATTTCTAGAAGAACACAGAGCCAGAGAGGAAGACTTGGCCCATTTCTGTTACAGAGGTAGGCTTGAATAGACAAAGCTGACATGGGTCTCTCCATGTAAATCTCTTTCCTGCTACTAGATCTCTCTGGCCCTTGAAGTGGTGGTGTGAACTTGGACCTGGTACCATCCCCCACCTGGAGTCTGTAAATGGAGCTGACAATCCAGCTCCTCCTTTTCTGCAGTGGCCCATCAAGACCTAACAAAAGAAAGCTCTGTCTTTTTCAGCCCGCCTTGGGCTGCTTCTTGGGCCTTTGACTGTTTCTCTCTGGAGGTTATTATGAACCTAGTGGCCCTGTCACAGCCGTGACAATGCTGTGAAATGGGTCATCCCTGACCTCTAAGTCAGCTTTTCCATACAGAGGAAAACCAGTCTTGTTGTCACTGGGAGAGATAGGAGATGTCATGTCCAAGAACCTCATTATCTCTATCGCAGGGAAATCCCTTTGAGGATATAAATGCGAGAAGCTATCAGCAGTCATTCACTTTCAATAAACAGCTACCAGGGCTGCCCATAACAAGTCTATAGCCAGAAGCTGGGGGTGTGGAGTTTGCATCAGACTCACACATTCCTCCAGAGCTCCCAGCCTAGGAGGAGGTGCAATAAGCTGTGTAAATAACTAGAAGAGATAGAAAATGATATTCACCCCAAGGCAGGTGCGGGAAATTTCCGTATAAATATCTTCACTGAAGATTTCAAGATATGTTGAAATTTAAGCAAGATTTGTAGCTGCAAAAGGACATTTATATCAGGAAGATGCAATCTCAGCAAGGCCACAAGGATGGTGCCTTAGTCCATGTGAGCCACTATAATAAAACACCATAAACTGGATAGCTTATAAACAACAGAAATTATTTTCTCACAGATCTCCAGGTCAGAAAACTCAGTGTCTAATAAGGGCCTATTTTCTGATTTATCTAGGGTACCTCTGAATGGTCCTCTGAGGGGCCACTGAATTCTCTGAAGCTTTTTTTATGAAAGCACAAATCCCATTGATGAGGGCTCCCCTCTCATTACACACCTCCCATATAGCATCACCTGAAGGATTTCAGCATAGGAATTTTGAGGGGCACAAGTGTCAAGATCATAGCAGGCAGGAAGACAGGGGCATAGTGTAAGAAATAGCAAGCAACCAAGGTATTAGGGTATAAATGGGGTTGGAAGCGTGCGTGAGGCCAGGTCACAGAAAGTACTGCATGCTAAAAAAAAGTCCTACAGTCCCAAATGTTGTACAATCGTATGGTTTCTAGATATCTGACACCAAACCTTGCCAAAATGTGTTAGTAGAGCATGCAACTGGTGGCCTTATCCCATGCCATCTGGGAGACAAAGCTTTAAAACTGGCCAGTGCAGGAACAAAGCAAGAGCTGCATGACATTATGGATGAGTAGAGGCTTTGGGGCCTCAGAGGAGGGAAGAGTCCTGCAGGGCTTGCTAGACAGAGGCGCTGGAGCTGAAGGGCAGAAAGGATGTAGACACACTGAGCGACAGCAACCCTCCCTGTAGAAAGTAGATGGTGAGTAGGCGGAAGCTGGGTGAGCAAGGCCTTCACCTTGAAAAGGGAGGGCAAGTTGGAATTTTCCTTCACGTGCTCTGTCTGTCCAGCCTCCCTGGCAGAGGCTGACTCCATCCCACAAGGTCATTCAGCCATCCAGGTTCAATGCCCAGACAGAGCTGTCTGCCTTGAGCCCACCACTTGCTTACAGAGCAGACCTTTCCTGGGCCTTTGTTTCTGGCGCTTTCCAAAGAAGAGTTGGTGGTGGCTTGCTGAGAAAGATATGGATTTATCAACATTCAGGCAAAAACAGTAAAATGGGTGTTCCTGGGAAGGCTGGCAGGAATGCACCCATGAGTCAGACCTGACACCAACAGGGTGCCTCCGTTGACAAAAGTCCTCTCTAAAACAGAGACACAGTAACATGCTTTGGTGGAAGAGCAAAGGCAAACAGGTCTTTGCATCGGTGCAGGTCACACGTAAGAAAGATGCTCAGTTTTTATCCTGTGTATGATTTTTATCACTAAACGGCACAGAGCTGGGAGGTGAAGTTACACACGTTGTCCTCTTGGTCTTGCAGCTCTGAGACTGTTAGGGAACAACTGGAAGGACAGCTGCTCTGGACCAGATGGATCCAGGCTCTGCCCTGAGGAGTCCTGAGGTCTCGGGCGGGTCCTTCACACCCTTTATTTTCAGATCCTACGACTGTTGGATGGTTCTTGTGTTCATCCTACAAGCTCCCCCTTTCGATCAGTGGTGACATCACACTCCTTACAACCAAGGCCATGCTGAGGGCAGGGGTGAGGAAGTGGGCCTCGAGCTAGGCTTGTGCTGCTCAGATCCTCCTGGGCCTGTTCCTCTTTGTGCAGCCTCAAGTTTCCACTTGCTCCAGGGGACTGTCCCTCCCTTGGCGGTGGGGAGGTTACCTTGCCTTTCAAGATGT